>WMED01018326.1:0-12740 GCA_019650415.1 Pipa parva | reverse complement strand
AAGTGGGTCCAACCCGTTACTAGCATGGTGTACCTAATAAAGTGGCCAGTGAGTGTATATTGAGGTTCAGCTATATTTGGGACTTTTTTTTTCCCTCTTTAAATGCCTTCCACTATAGAACAGTATTTTGTTTCTTGCATAGTAGCTGTACTATAACTGTTTAAGAAAAAAACTGTAAATATCAATGGAATAACTATAGTTTTCCTTTAGAATTCTTAACTTATTGCTTTGTAGTGTATGGACAGGTTTTCTTGCGTTCTGTATGTACAGAACAAGATTCACATAGGTTAGAGGGAAAAAGAAATGCTTGCAGTCATACTGTCACAGTGAATGAATGTAAATGCAATGCTCTTGGAAACGTGGTATAAAATAATTACAGTTTCTTTATAATTGCGTTGTTATTGAGAAATCTTTCCCCCCAATATTTTAGGGTCAAGTTTGCATGCAAAGTCCAATGTGCAATGCCAAAGTTATTTTCCTGTATGACTAAATATATTGATTCTGATATAACATTTCTTTGCCTGTTAAACTGAGCTTTGTCAGTATTTTGCTTCTAGCTGTTAAGTTTAAAGCTATAGCTAGCATGAGCAATTCTTCTCCTTATATATATATATGTATGTACTATAGGTTGCTCATTTGTACTCTTCCGACAAACCTTTATCACTAATTCCAAAAGTTTGATAAATACTCCATTCAGTTGGGACTATAAAGAATGCGGGCTGATTCTTTCAATATGAAAAAAGACTGATGAGATTCATTGTGTTTGATCAGCATTCTTGCAAGCAATTTTAAGCCCTGAAATAACACATTTGTAGAATGAAAGCATAATGAATTGAGTGTTATAAAAATACATCATTTTGCAAGATAAGCTGTCAAAAAGAACCTACTGCATGGGCATGTTCATTTTACATGATGTAGTGTGCAAACACTCACTAAAGCAAATATTGCCATGTTAATAGAAAATGTGACAGTCAGCAAAGATTTACTTCCTCATTCTTATTTGCTTTTTTACAAATGGGCCATACTACATAAAGACATTTTAAAAGCAAGGACAAACTCTGGAGGAAAATATGCCTCTGGCTATGGCTGTTGAACTTTGATCTCCTTATGGGCTCACCTAGTAATGAATTTCTAAACATTACCTAGGATGACATTATCTGCCAGTTTCAGAAGGGGCAGAAGCATTCCTTTCCTGTGATATCAAAGCAAAAACAATGATATATGGAAGGTTCAAACACATACCAAAACCTTCCTATATAAAATATAGGACTGAACTGGAAATAAGAGCTTTAGTTATTAAAGTCATTTTGTCAGTATCTATATCTGCTCCACGACCTCTAACTTTATCATTCAACTTATAAAACAACATTTACAATATTACACAGCACAACACAGGAAATAAAACTGATATTAAGCATCATGCCTTTGACTGAAATGTGATTAGTAAAACATTTCATTACTTTCTTTATTCTAAGGAATACTATATTCAGCTGCAGCTTGTATTATAAATCCCAGAGTTGTAATTGGCCTCCTAGATATTTATTCAATGACATTAATTTTGTCTCAGATCTAAATCTGCATATCTCTGCTAGCTTGCTGTATACAGTCAAGTTCATATGATATTTGTGAAGCAATTTTTGTTTAAACGTTATGAAATTCATAGAGGCATACATGGTAACACATTAACACAAGGTGTGACAAATATAGTGCATGAAGTTGAGACTTTGCTAAAGCCATCTTTTCATGTTGATCCAAGGGAAAAAGAAAAAAAGATTATCATCCAGGTCAGGTTCCCATACAGCCTAGCTTAGGAAAATTCCTTCCTGATCCTATTGTTGGCAACCAAATTGCTGCCTGGATTAAATCTCACTAAGATTAATATAATGAACTTTAATGAGTGTAAAATTGAGATGTTCAGCGCTTACCAAATTGTCTCTCTATTCCAAACTAGCATGCTGTTATAGAGTCAGATAGCCATTATATATTAGGTAGTGATAAATCTTTTGTCATATGCCAGTTAAAAACTGGGCATCGGAGATTCATAAGGAATAATTTACTGTAAATGTTTTTTTGCTTCTTAAAAAATGTGTACTGTTCAGCTAATTAACGTTGCTTTATGATTGCGATACACAATGTCTTCTTCTTATGGATGAAACAGAAATAAAAAGAAAAAATATAAACTTCTGTTTATGCAAAATTCACAGTGTGTGTAACATTTCTTCAACAAATGTGATTTCACGTAAACTATATGTGTGTTCTATGCAGAAGGAACATTGCTGGGGCATCAACTCTTCACTTATATTCAATAAGGTAATGAGGGATACCTCAATTTTTCCCATAGTTTTGTCCCTTGAGGCTGTTCTACATTAACCACTATAATTGCTTGACTGAGACAAGAATTTACACCATCCCTTCTCCCAGAACCAACAGCAGATCACCAGTCTTGGTTGTCAAATCTAACATCTTCAGTCTGTGGACAGTTTGATTGTTATTGCTGGTTTGTAAACTTACAATAGTGATCAAGATCCTAGTTAATCCAGAAATGTCTGGATTTTTTTTATAGGACTCAGTGTATTGTTGTTACAGTGTGAGCTATGTTAAATGTCTTATGGGTCTCATGTCTGTGAGCCTTGATTGCTGCTTACATTATGGGTCTACATGAACTCTGCCTTCCCTAAATATTGCTTCCTCTTATATTACAAAAGCTAAATTTACATTTTTGAAAATGATACTTGGAAGATCATGTACCTATATGCCCTAGTTTTATATTATATTGACAGTGGTTTTACATAGTGTTAACATATAATATTAGGGTAATAATCATAATACTATTTTAGTAGGATGTATTTATTTAGAACCATTGCAAGGGTGTTTATGCTATCCAGTAAGAGTGGGTTATTGTATTATTGTTCAAACTTAAACAGAAGATCTGCTCAACTTATGCAACTTTTATATCCAAGGTAATTAACTGGTCAGCTGATGTATTTAGTTATTTAGAATCTATAGAGACTTTGGAGTCTTTTGTGAATATATAAAAAACTAAATAAGATGCAGAAGTTGAGAGTTTGATCTCAAACCAGCTGAACTCAAACCTAACTCATATGGTATTTGAGCATTATTTCATCAACACACCCCAGGCATACAAAACAGCCTAGGGTAGCAGCATAGCAAACCTTTTTGACAGCAGTTAAACCAAACAGAATCATCTGTATGAACTGAGGACTTTCATTCTTTCAACAACCAGCAAAAAATAGCTTAAGACAAAACATGAACTATTTCATGTAAGTTCACTTCAGCAGGGAGCTTAACCTTTGCAAACTGCTATTATGGAGACAGTGCTGCCAAAAATGAAAAATTCCTTTCTGCCTTCTTATTTTGATTGAAAATATGCATCTACTTTCACTCTGTCAGACTTTCTGGAGCAATGCACGCTTATGTACTTATCTAAAAATCCATTGAAAACAATAGGAATAAGGGAGTCATTTTAAAGGTGGCTAACACTAGAAAAAGAATAGGTTCAATTAGATTTACATGACAGCTTTTCCTATGCAGTAAAAAATGTCCTCTTTGATGTTGAATTCCTGCTTTTTACTGTTTGCATTGTTTTTCTCATTGCTGGATGCAGCCATCTTTTGAGAAACTGGGCTTTCTGGGGCATTTCATGAGTAGAGTTCCATAGAAATTAATGGACAGAGTGGGGTGTTGGCCACATAAGAGATAAAAGATGGATCCAACTATGAAAGAGGAAAAAATAAACACTTAAAAAGAGAAATCATGAATTTCAATTCACTTTAATCCCCTAATTCCAACTGAGCCATTTTTATTCACCTTCTTGGAATTCCCCAATCTTTAGACCTTCTATCAACCTCTGAAACATGGCTGTTTCACGCATAGCCTACCCTGTGGCCCTCTCCTCTTTAGGTGTTAGATTTTCCTAAATAACAAGATCTAGCAGCAGGGTAAGCATACGGAAAACAATTTCCTCATATTATTTTCCTTTGGAGTTAACTTTTTATTGCCACTTTTTCTGATAAATTAGCTAATATCAGTATCAGTAAAATTCTTCTAACATTTTATTTCCTCTCTGTCAAACCATAACCATATCTCTTTTCCCACTACTATTTTCCAAAACAAAACCCCATAAAACACAGTTGGCATGTACAAAATTAAAGTGACATGCTTGGTATTCAGGCAGTTTGGCCCAGTCTCCATTTTAAATAAAGCAACTGCCTGCCTAGACCTTATAACCTATATTTCATCAAAGCATTGAAGGTAGCTTTTCTTATTACACAGTATTACACACTTAATACATTTAGATCTTGGCACCATAAGCAAATGCCTTCTAAGATATTCCCAACCAGTTCAATGGCACTGGGGGATATTTATAAAAGTTAAAAAGATATTTCAACCACTTAATGGTGGAGAAACAGTATTTTTTTTATTATGCCAGTATTGTCTTTTTAAAAAAGCTTTTATTACCATGTTGAAAGTCATTTTTGATGCACTTTTTTACATCAGAATGTTGTTTTCAATCCTATAAAAATCAACAGAAAGCTTTATAAATTTCCTTAGTCTAGCTTCTTCCATCACAAATTCTTCTTAGGCAGTTATTAATCTGCAAAAGCTGTATAGTTGTTTTTTTAGTTATACCTTCACTCTAATCTTATTTTCATCAACCTCTTGGATGCCCTGTTTCTTTTTTTTCATCACTATTTTTTGTGGCTCAAGACCATATGGGCTACTTTATAGAAAAGCTATAATGATTTGCAATGAGATCTTTCAAAACAATTCTCAAACAAAAGCTTCTCACATACAATGATTTTCTGCTTATCCCTTTCCAACTATAACAGAAGGTTGCTAAGCCTCCCGCTACCCATTGAAGCCTATTCTCTCAGCATGTGCAACCCCTCTCACCTATACAAATACTTATATTGCCTTCATTACTTAACCTATAAGGCATTTTGCCTCTGCATTCAAGCATTCATTTATTTATATCAGCCTTAAAGAACTCCTGCCTTGATCCATCCTCTTTATCAAATTACAGACCAGGTTCTCTGTGTCTCTAGCTTATTTAAAGACTAGAAAAAAAAATGTTTTACAGAATTTCTATGCTTCAGGTCCTCTGTAACCTGGTTACTGCTCTCAACAATCCTTTAAAATAGCACTTGTTGTGCAGTCTTAGTTACATACTTAGTAAGGCTGAAAATGATACATGTCCATCAAGTACACCTATATTTAAAAAAGTAAATGTAAATTGACCTATATAGCTTACTCTTTTTTGGTGCAGAGGAATGTAAAATTCCAATTAAAGCTTGTAAATGTGTTTTAACTTGGGAAAAAAATTCAATGAACCATTATAGCAATCATACTGAATACATGTCCACTAGAGTGGTTATTTTAAGCACTAAAGATATCTCTCTAGAACAAATTTCTGTGGAAGACTATTCCACAATTTCACAGCCCTAACAGTAAGTAATAAACCCTGATACTTCATCACACATATTGTTTGATTGGTTGGGAATTGTCACATGGTCCATTAAATGGTAACTGACATGATTTCAGCACTTTGCTTGTAATAGTAAAAATAATTACTTTTGCAAATATCTTTTCTCATTTGTGGATATATAGCTTATTGGTTAAGTTAAGTGTTTTTTATGTGGAAAGATATTCATTCAAATAACAGTTTTTTTTTAATATTATTTTTATTAATCTTTCAAGCTCATAAAATCCTTTATTTAATAAAGGAGAACTATGGTGTCAATTGATACTTACCTGCTAGATCTAGCAGCAGTACACTAAGGGGGGAATTCACCATTCAGAGAAGTGAGCTCCGAAGCCTTCGGCTCATTTCGCAAATGGTATTATGCGCACGCTGATATCCTGCACGCGGACATCAGCGAGCACATTAAAGGAATTCACGTCTCAGCGAGAGCAAAAGGGGAATCCCTGTGCTTGCTGATGTCCGTGTGCAGGACATCAGCATGAGCATAATACCATTTGCGAAGTGAGCCGAAGGCTTCGGAGCTCACTTCGCTGAATGGTGAATTCCCCCCTAAGTGTATTGCTGCTAGATCAGTATTCATCTGTTGATCCACATCACAGGATCATCAGATAAATACATTGCTATTCCTCCTTGCTTCTGGGTTATGTGAGTGACATCATTCCCTCACATAGACCCGTCCCTTCCTGAGTTTAGCAGAAATTAACAGACTGTGCGTCCACAGATTGATCTGCTCATGCTCATTCTGGGACTGACACCCTCACATATTAACCTCACATGGCACATTTGTGTGTTTGTTTACACCCTAAATTGTCCTTCCTCTTTTGAGAACCCTTAACGTTCCCTTTAGCTACAGTAACCTATCTCCATGCCTGACTATCTTTATACACCTCCCCACCCTCATGTAATAGTAAATTAACTTAAAGTCAGATGTCAGATGTTCACATAATCTTGCTGATAAACATTATCCAAGTCACAAAAGCAGACATCAAAGAATGATATCATTCAATAAAGTTGATTTTGGGATTAACTTCTACTGTTTTCAAAAATTCTGCTTTTTAAATCCTCACTTACTTCCAAGGCACTTACATCACAAGCAGTTAAGGGAACAAACTCAGACTGAGTTTTGCAGTTTACTATACAGTGGTTCAGAGCCAATTAGCAAAACTGGAGCAAGTGGTGTTTTAAAGAGTAGAAAGAAATTGACATATCATGTTACTTTTTTCTAATCATGCATCAGTAACAGTTACTAGTAACAATCAGCAAACCACCCACAACTCTGTAGAAAAATGTGTTTTAAGGTGTTATAAAAGATAAAAAAAGTAAATGAAAAGAGGTTTACACATAAAACCTCCTTCTAATTACACAGCAGTATAATCAGCAAACCCCTGAAGCAAATTAAAAAAAAAACAAAAAAAACACTTTTTTTTATAAAACTTCACTGGGTTCTGATGTACTTAACTCATAAGCAAATAGTGAGAAATATATATTTCTTCCTAACATTTACTCCTGCAAACTCTACATTCTCATGGCCTTACAAGAAAGGACAAGCCATTTCTTGGTTCACTGTGTTCCTCTCAGTCTGTACATTATTATATTTTGATGGATCCTGCCTCGGGATGTTACCAGTTGTAGATTATCTGACTCATAATCACTATCATGTTTTCTACTTACATACAACTAAACTTTTTCTGGCTGGTAATGTACCTACCCAGATTCTCCTACATCACTCAGCATAATGCAGATTTCATGCTAGGAACTGGAAGCTATTTTCACCTCTATGTTCCAGTGAGAGACATTGCTCTGCTCATTGGACCATTTTAAAGCACTAACAGGTGAGCTCTAGGTCTGGAACAGTATCATTTTTGATGGCATCATATGCTTCAGAAATGTCAATTTCTAAGGTTTTTCACTAAAATTTGTGGTAGGGAAGTTTCATTCCAAAGTCCAAAATCATAACAAGGTTTATGGGCTCTTGACTAAAACTGTCCTTAGCGTGTGTTTTTCTTTGCAGGTAGTGTTGAATTATACTGGAAGCTTCATTGGGTCTACATGGCTCAATTACTTTTAACCAAAGCTTTGTTTTATAACCCTGTCTTTTCAATGTATATTAAAATATTTTGATAATATTCATGAATAATAATAATAAAATGAACACTGTCCTAACAAACAACAACACAAATGAAAGAAACTTACAAACAGTAATAATAATAATAAAGTACAAGAAATATCTAAAGCATTTGCCTCATACACAAAAAGGAAAGTATGAAGAAGAATTAAGATACATATTTTATTGATTAGCATTATCTTTGGCCGCTTTGGGTGATAAAAACCAAAGAACCAGGTCATTATGGGACAGTTTCGTTGATTTAAAGGGAAAGGAGGCAGCCATTTCATAGTAGCAGTTATGAGTAATATATATATATATATATATATATATATATATATATATATATATATGTATATATATATATACTGTATATATATATATATATATATATATATACAGTATATACCGTATATATAGAAACATTTTAAAGGATTTAATAAAATGTTGAATAGAACTAAATACTGGGAGATATGGAGAATACCAGTCAGTGATGTAAAATAAATTTAAGATAGTAGACCAATTTTAGCTTAGTCCCAGACTTTCTAAATAATAAAAGGTTTAATTTACATCATTGGCCACAGTTGCACCAGCTGCATGTATCTGAACCTGGGTAAATAAAGATATAGGAGGGAATTCAGCATGCAGAGAAGTGAGCTCCGAAGCGT
The DNA here is from genome assembly GCA_019650415.1 of Pipa parva. Taxonomy (NCBI): domain Eukaryota; kingdom Metazoa; phylum Chordata; class Amphibia; order Anura; family Pipidae; genus Pipa; species Pipa parva. The sequence continues at coordinate 4,465 of WMED01018326.1, read as the reverse complement.
TTGGCTCACTTCGCAAATTTTATTATACGCATGCTGATGTCCTGCACGCGGACATCAACATGCACATTAAAGGGATTCCTGTCTCGGCAAGACCAAAAGAGTTGCCTCGCCGAGACGGGAATCCCTTTAATGCGCATGCTGATGTCCGCGTGCAGGACATCAGCATGCGTATAATACCATTTGCGAAGTGAGCCGAACGCTTCGGAGCTCACTTCGTTGCATACTGAATTCCCCCCATAGTTACTAGGAGTGGGGTACTAATATAGCAGTATCTGTTTCAAGTTTCAAGTGACTAAATCCTGCATGAAACTTGTAGCATCTAATACAAGTTTCATGCTGGATTTGGTCACTTTTTAAATTTTATATAGGAGATTTCTCATACTGATCTCATATTGATCAACATGGAAAAAAATGAGGGATTCTGCAATAAGATCTCATATTTGAAGAGGGTTAAAAAAATTATGAACACCACTGCATAAAAAATTGCCACTATATAGATTAAGTGTAATCTAATCTTGGAGGTATCTAGTCCTTTGCTTATCCATGTGACATGGAATGGGGTATAATTGAATTATATGGAACAATAAAGTCAGATATAGATTGGAGTAGCAGGAAAAGACACTTCCAACGTCTCTTCCGAGTTGGCAATGCAATGAGCCACATTCCATTGCTGCAGAGCCTATACAAGTCCTAAAAAAAGAGGGCACAAATGATATACTGTATATAGGGTAACCAGTTTATTGAAATAGTGCATAACAAAGTTCACAAACAGAGTTTGGTTTCAGAGATTTAACTAAAGCACCATTTCATTATCAACTTTGCTACTCTTTTTATTTAAACAAAGAAGTATTGCACATTCAGTATTACTGAATTTTCAAATGTAACAACATAAGATCAATAATAAATTTACATCATCCTACATGTTGCTAAATAAAAGGATAATTGTAAAATATATTTGTGCAACTGGAATTTTTTTATGACCCCTTTTTTGGAACACTTCCTATTATTTAACAGACTTCCTATTTAGATACTTAATGCATTTTTCATGAGTGTCTAAAGTGTTTTTTATGATTGGTTACTAATAACCACAGATGGGAACAACATCATGCTTACATTAATATCTTTAAAACTATGCTGTAAGTCTTAAAATTTATTGCTGTAGCGTGTCCTGCAAACTTCTGCAGAAATGAATTAGTTAACTCCTAAACCAGTTTAATGTTTCCAAGCCTCCTTGTTTCATAGAGAATATACTGTATATACAGTACATAAATGTCAAGTGAAGGAAACTTATTTCAAGATCCTTGTAGAAGAATGTGTGTCCTATTAGAATGAGAAAATTGCATTTGGATTCATCTAAATAAAAAAATATTTATATTGGTTCATATTATGTTATTACTAATTTTGTTGGAATACACCTTTACCTGTTTTTTGGCTATAATTAAAGAATTCTATTCATTATAAGTAATGCCTTATTGTTAAACCTTGAAAACACCTGTGCTTAGGTTTTTCATGCACAATAGAATAATTTGTACAAACGTATATGTCTGCTGTGGTCTCTGGTGCAGGAAGGTCATACAGGGTCTTCATGCTGCTTTGTTAGATCAAATTGTCATGGACTGGTTTAGTTACACCATTTGATTAATTTTCTTTTAATTATTATTAGTAAATCCTATGCTATGTACATGTGCTATTATTAATATTATTGCTTTGCTGCTATTATTATTGTTATCACTTACGGGCTACTCAAGCATCCTCTAAGAATCTGAAAATTATTTTGTTATGGCTTTATAATGGGCAAGAGTATACAGTATGTTGTTATATATATACACACATAGTACATATAAACAAGTATTTCATATAAAAATGCATTTCATATGTATACAGATAAACATATATCTGTATCTGTATATTCATGATAACAGGGGTGGAACCATTAGTGGAGGCTAGGGCCAATTTACTGATTGACAGTTTCTTCCCATTGGCATATGTTACAGCTTTATTTTTGCTGCATCCATTATGCCGCAGCAAATGTCTAGCAGAACTTAAAACATACCACTCAGCCAAGGGATAGAAGAAGTTAGTAGAAAGCAGTAACAAGCAGTGTAACTTTGGCAAAGAACAAGAAGCAGAAAAACAAAGGCACATATTTTTAGCAAGCACTGCATTCTCTTTCTTGGCTTTGATTTTGTCATGTTATGTCTACTCTCACACCTCTGGGGGATGACTCATGAGTGAAATTTAATAAAATTGAAAATATCAATATCAAGATATTGAATTTGCCGATATCGTGATATCGAATGATTATTCCCGATATTGCAATATCGATTTTCCCAATATCGGTAAGAACGATATCGCGATCAAATTTTTCCATCGGTACTATGGATTTTTCATAGAAATAAACACATTGAAAATTTTTGATCGAATATTCGATATCGCAATATCGTGAAAAAATGATCGATATTGGTAAATTCGATATTGCTATATCAGTAAAATTAATTTGATATTGCTATATCAATATTTTTGATTTTGTTAAACTTCACCCCTGGAGTGGTTACTTTGTTATGGTTAACTGTACAGATTGTATCTTAAGGAAAATGTGCTTGAGTGTGTGTGTGTTCACTTGTGCATGAGCTTGGGGAGGATTAATGAGATTCTTCTCTTTTCATTAATTATTTGATTGGGTATACAGGGGGCACTGATTTTTTTTTTTAATTTATAACATTAGCTGTGCAGTTTGTTGGATTATTGAAATGATATATTTATTTTTGAAAAGGTGAGAGGCAGTTTATCTTGCTAAATGTTTTGTAGAATCACAAATGTCTCCGGCACTCCGTTAGTAAAAGCAACTTCTTTATTTAATAATCATTAAAAGGAGGTCAAAGTACAGACATTTAAAAGCGTGTGGATCAGCCACTTACGCGTTTCGTGCATCAGCACTTAATCATAGTGTTAATCATAATGTTTTGTAGAGCCAGGTCCCATCTAAGCTTTTAGAATTGGTGATTTTTTCAAAAATTATTTTATGACTTTTTTAATCCTTTTATGATTCTTGACCCTTGCTGTTTGATTGTTGAATTAGATATATTATCAATAGACAATGAATAAAGTGAAACTGCAATCCTAATAAATGACCTTGCTCCCAAGGTCACAAGGTCACATTCTTGTAAATCAAGTGATGAGAAAAGAGAGTAAACAATCTGAGGAAATTACATGTACAAAGAAATGTGGATGTACGTCCTTAAGGCTTAAAAATCATCATCATTGTTTCTATCTATAATATAGGCCTTTGTATTCATTCACCTCCTGATGGCCTACTTCCCCTTCTGAAACTTCATTTTCATAAACATTTGTGTGTTGCATTTAATGTGTGCAGCAGGAAGGCTTGTCATCATGAGAGGTGTTTTTCCTGAACCTGAAAATAAACTCATGTCTATAATTTTCATCACTGTTGTCTAGACTTTTAAATGCATCATGATAAAGACCAGAAGATTTATCTATCCAGCAAACACTGCTGGCTAAGGAAAACAGGACTGAAGGCAAAAGTGGCTCCAGTGAAAAGACCTCCCACACATCTCAACAAATATTTAATGAAAGCAGCCCCTTTAGCATGCAGGTCCTCTGCTATAGTGTAAGGGGATATTGGCTGGGCATTTTACTTGAAAGGAAGGAGTAGGTGGGGATTTACAGGAAGAAGGTTTTGTGGGTGAAAAGGAAGTGGGAGGTGTAGGGAATCCTCATTGCAATTTTGAACTCGAACTGGGTAAGCAGCATGGCTGCAGGAGAAATACAGGAATCAGAGATAAAGCTGCAAATGAACAGTGTATTGAACCAAAAAACAAAATCTGTAAAGAAGCGCAAAACAGACACTAATAGTGCCGAATCATTTAAGAAAATAAGCATTCTGGAAAGAGACAAAACGTCCCAAATCAGTAGTGTTGGAATGCGATATAAAAAACACCCAATTAGTGCAAGGATCCACACACGTCGGCCAAATGGCCGTGCTAAATGCTTACCAGAAGACTGTAAATATCAGGCATATAAATCAAATTTAAAGACAGGCTCTTGATGACCACTTCAGGACCCAGACTGACTCACAGCAAGAGACACAAACGTGATAAGTGCAACCAATAGCATCCAGCACTCCAAATGTACGAAGATCACATAAAATAAAGAGGGTTCCTCATAGTGTAGCAATATTTATTTAGGCAAAATGAAAGAGCAGAAGAAATGGGTACTAACAATGTTGATATTTAAAAACAGACGTTTATCCAAATGGTTCTATGGATCGAAAGAAGTAAATATGCAAGAAAGTCCAATTAAACGATCCAGACAAGAAAGAACGCCGGGGGATCTTGTCTGGATATATTCTTTGAAACAAAAAAGCAGTACTTGCCTGCTCCAGATACAGCTGCTTCAAATCCCCAGGCTTGATAGTCAAAAACGGGTGCTCAGGAACATGGACATA
>WMED01018325.1:0-12740 GCA_019650415.1 Pipa parva | reverse complement strand
TGGCAGGGAACTGACAAGCTGATAACAGATGCAGGGACAGAGGGCTTGGGCTGGCAGGGAGCTGACATGCTGATTCTGTCTTTGAACTACCATTAAAACGAGGAACCCAAGAACTGCGACAGAGTTCAATAGCTGGGCACAGATACTGTGGGGAAGTGCCTTTATATAGGCAAAAGCTTGGCACATAACCGCGACGCAACTGCGTCATAAGCGCGCGCTGGCATCATGTGCAAGCGACCGCTACAAGACCATTCACACAGTATCAGAGGGGTGGTGCCTGCCGTTGCTTTTAACATACTTTTGGATGATTGGAATCCTGTTTTAACAATGCCTTAATAAATTGTTTAATTGCTGGAGATTTTTGCTATTTACACAGTATGAGAGACTGAGCCGCGAAGCGAACGCCACACCAAGGGAGCCGGGACAGAGGTGAGTTTCCTAACAATGTATTATTTTGCAAGTACATGGCAGCCTTAGTATAACTTCAGCTCCACCTCCAACTGAGGAAACTGGTGTCCTGGGCACTTCTTATGGGCAGTGCGGTGGCTTATTGGTTAGCACTGCTGCCTTGCAGCTCTGGGTCCTGGGTTCAATTCCATCCTGGATTTCATCTGCATGGAGTTTGTATGTTCTCCCCGCACTTGTGCGGGTTTCCTCCGGGTACTACAATTTCCTCCCACAATTTAGTGTGACTAAATAGGGAAACTAAGATTTATGGGGCAGGGGCTGAATTGAATGATGAATCTCTGAATGATAGCACTATATAAAAATGAATAAATAAAAATGTGTGAAAACCAGCAATGAGCGTATTGTATTGAGTGTAGTGCAATGATATTCACAGTTTAATGGACCATACGACATTTCATAACCATTCTAGCACTATGGAGAATATTCATCAAAGTTCATCTAAAGGTCCGAATTTGTGTTCATTCATCAAACACCTTACAACCATCAGATGCAATTCTGCTATCTATCAAGCATCTGAGTGTTTGACGTGGCAAATTGCCTAGGCCCACTGCTCCCAATTCGCCAAACCAAAGTGATGAAGTAGGGGTTGATGGCAGAGCTCCTCTTTGGTGTGAGCCAACTGTACTATCAAAAGACAAAAAAATATAGCAACATGAGTAAGGAATAGCATTGCACAGAATGGGGTAATGTTTGAAGCTGTTTGCTTCTTCACCAAGAATTCTCTGTTTAGAAAATGAGAGATAGTAAATTCACATCTGTTGGAGCGAAGCAACACAAAGTGAGACAAATTCGATATGGTTGTCGAATTCGCACTTTGATGGATAACCCCTTCTGTGTGATGTCATGATATATATGCCAGCTGGTTCCTTGAAGATGAACAACCTTGTGACTTCCTGTACGTGCAGTACAAGGCTCACACGGTGCTGGGAGAATACTTTATCAGGATTGAAGCAGGGCCTGAGTCATGTAAGGCACTGTGGATGGGGACTTTGGTCTTTTTGAAAAGTGAATTGGTTATTCTTGACTACACAGCATTGCAAATGGTCAGATGATAATTGTATCTCAGCTGGCAAGGAATTAACTTTTTAGAACATTTTTAATTTTGCATAAAAAAAGTAACTCCTTTCAAACTGACCAATCAAAATTGCAGCCCTAAACTCCTTCACTGATATGAAAATTTGCCCACACCTGTGTTTACCAGGGGATGGAGGCAGCATTTAATTGCTTAAAAAATATTCTGGGGTGATAAGGTCAATATAGGACTGCGAAAAACTTTTGCATTTCGATCTCGAACTATAATATGTGATTTACGTTTGTCAAAAGCGTCTAACCTTTACTTTAGTACAGAAAATGCTCACTTGCTGTTTACTGCAATCCCATTACACAAATTATGTGAGAAGCCATTCATAAAGACAATTAAACAATGAGCTGAGAAGACCGTTATTTATGAATAGTACTTAACAGCCCAGCTTGTCAATATTGCATTAACATAATGATTCAATATTAAGACATGTCTGTGTTACACAGAAGTAGTGTATTGTAGCATTCAATAAACCATTATCATTGACAACGTTTGTTACATAAAACCAATAAATAGAAAAAAAAATCATCCTATGAAGACAATGTAACACTGAAAGAAATCTAAACATTTCTCATTCAAATATATTCTTTAAAACTATCTTCCAGCACATGGATATTATATATTATTATAGCTGAAACCAGGTGGAGTACCTAGAATGATCTACGCAGTAAACACAGAGGTTCTGCCATCCTTGATGGGATTCCTTCAATCTACAGTGAAAGCAGTTCTGTCATATTGGAGATGCCCAGTAATATACTGGTTACGTCGTTTATATTAAAGTCTGGAACAAAGGGAAAAAATTACTTTATCACCTTCTGCTCTAGGAAAAATAAAATAGGTGGAAGCACTAGATCTGACCTGGAGATGATTATACTGTCCACTTGCAATGGGTGGCTACAATTAAACTGGGAGAGGCACAACTGTGAAAGACCCACCCAACAAGTAATTAAAGTATAAATCTATTTCCATTGAGAAATATTAGCATGTCTACATGTTCTGCAGTCAGTGCTGACCGCTTCCTGTAGATTGCCATGCCGGAATCAGTAAACAGCCAGTTTGTGGGCACCGAGGTTGCCGGAATGGCTAAAAGTTTACGGGCTGCCCTCGCCAAAAGAGGGTACTGGGTGTGGTGCATTTTCCACCATTGTAATGGGTCCTGACATAAAGAGGAAGCCTCACTTGTCTGAAAGCTGCTTATCTCTTGTTCAGCTTGTTGGTTGACAGTGCTCACTGAAGAATTTCTTACACTGCACAAATCACCCAGGAGGAATTCAATACCAGAGTCCTGTTTCAATTTTTTTACAGGTGGTCTTGAAATCACAGGCTCAGGGGTGCCACAGGCAGGCTCATTGGGTTGTACTTTAGCTAAACTGGATGCTTCAAGTTTTAGTAGATGAAGTGTTTCCACACGATCTGGCTGGCTAAGGAAATCAAGGCCACGAAAACGAGGATCCAAGGCACATGCCAAGTTGAGAACCTGATTGACCTCATAGTCTGAATATTTAAAGCTCAAATCCTCATGTATGGCCTTTTTAATGATCTTAGAAAAATCAGAATCCCACTCATTTGGTGCCAAATGTTTATATAATAAACTGGTTATCACAGGTTTCACCAGCGATAATCCAGCAAACTGATCTTTGGTAAATGTTGAGGTAGCTATTGCTAAGGGTTTGAGGATGTCTACAACATCCTGGAGAACAGACCAATCATCTTGCTGCAGGGCAACGTCACCCTTGTTCACAGTTTCAATTAGGCTTTTAAAAACCTTGGAATGGTCTACTATGCTCTGCAATACATTGTAAATACTGTACCACTTAGTCCCATCACGAAGAAACATTTTTAAATGGACCTTCAGCACCGGTCCCTGTGTAGTCAACTCCTCACTTTGAGTAGGTGAGGAGCAGATAGTTTCGATAAGATTCCTAAATCGATCTAGAGTTCTTTTTATAGTGTGATGCTGAAGAACAGTCTCAATGCAGCTTCTCAAAACCTGCCCAACACATGGCAGGGATTTCCAGCCCACTTTGGAGGTTGCCAACTTTACAGAAGGGTTATTAACCCCCACTGCATAGAGAGTGTTATCACGAATTCCCCATTCTTCTGCAACATCAAACAGGACCGATGTCAAGTTATCTGCTGAAAGGTCTTCTGATACCACTCTACTTGACAGCATAACATTTTTCGATTCAAACCCTTCATCAACATAATGTATTGTGAGTGTGAGGTAGGACAAAGAGCCACTATGTTTCCATAGATCCAGGCTAACAGAGTATTCTTGAAGGCCTTTAACCAGTTCGACAACTTTGATTTTGGCTTGAATGTGCATTTCCTGTAAAATCGTATGAGCCAAGAAAGAAGCAGCTGGTAGCTTGTAATTTGGGTCCAGTATGGATAACATCTGAATAAAGCCTTCTCCTTCAATAATCTCAACAGGCATCAAATCACGAACAATAAAATCTGCCACAGCTTTCGTTTTTCTCCCCACTGTAGGAGCTACAATTGCCCTAGATGCCAAATCACGTGGGGACCCAAAATCTACATTTTTTTGTGGGTCTACTACAGCTCCTTGTGTTCCAACTAGTTCATTGTACTCCCGTCGGTGCTTGTATATTAAGTGTTGTCTCAAGTTGGTTGTGTTACCACTGTAAGAGAGACGTACACCACAGAGCTTGCAAATAATCTTTGTTTTATCAAGAATGCGTCCATATGCATCCCCCTGAAAACCAAAGAAAGTCCAGTAGCGGCTCTGAGCACGACCGAGGCTCACCAGATTCTGGGCTCCCTCTAGCAGCTGGAAGCCCGAGGATGTATGACCTACATTGTTCACTGGGTAACTTGGCTTGTGTGCCTGCATTAGAGGGGATGCCATATCACTGCAGAGGTACTGATTCCGGGATGAGATGTGATTTGGTATGGATTCCAGTGTTTTCAATTGCAAGTCCTGGAACAGTTTCATGAGAAGTTCTTTTTCTCCAAATTCATACTTAAAATGTTCACCTTAAAGAGAGATAATAAATCCAATAAGAAAGTGAAAATTCCATTTAACATTTTTGTAGATGTTGATTTGTGCAACAACAACAAAAAAAAAAACCTAAAAATTTCCCTGATGTCTATTTTTTATTATTTTTTTTCAAGATACCAGGCTTGTTGCTTCTAGGAGTGATTAATAAGGGGGGTAAATACTTATCAGTAGGGGTTCTACTGTTCAGCGCTGTTTCCTACTCTCTATAAGTAGCCAATTTCTGATCTGAATAGTGATGCAATCTTTTTCAATAAATAAATAGACAAGCGTTATGTATATATTAAAAGTAGTGCTATACAACAGCATTTATAAATGAGCAAACAAGAATTCAGAAGTTTACTTAACAAGGTCTTTTTCCATCTGATGTAATAGCTGCAAGGAAGTCAATCCCCCTTTTGTGTACCAGTAGTCCACAAAGCACATGTCATCTATGACAATGTAAAAAGCACTTGAATTTTATTAGTAGTGCTATATCCAATCAGGGAAAACAATATCCAAATAGGTTATGTTTTAATGCTGCCAGAACTTTAATAGTGACACAGGTCCGGATTCGCATTCATAATATATTAAAAATGGCTGCTGAGAGTCTGCAGAGCTGTGTAACCTTCAGTGGGACAGTATAGAGCATACAGAGCTAATCTGGATTTAATACAATAATTTAGGAGGCAGATATGAGGGCTACTTTATTATGGATTTGTGTGGAGGAAGATTTATGGGGTTATTCACTAAAGTCCAAATTGTTGCATATAGGTGTGAATTCGCCAGCTAAAGACAGTCGCAATAGGTTGCTACTGTCGCAGTCGCGTCATTATACTGAGAATATTGTCGCAGTCGTGACTTTATTATGGGAAAATTGTCGCTATCTTAACTTTAAAAAATTGTCGCGGATTTGCTATGGCAGCGGTTCTCAACCTGTGGGTCGCGACCTTGGCGGGGGTCGAGACCCGCTGTGGCACCCAGAAGCACCCGCAGGACCCTTCTTATAAGGGTTCCTGCGGGGTGACATCGGCCGAAAACGTCACCACGTGACAAGCGTGCGTGATGACATTTTGCCTGAACGTCACCACGTGACGTGCGTATGTGATGACGTTTCGCCCGAACGTCACCACGTGGCGCGCATATGTGATTACGTTCCAGCCGAACATCATCACGCTATGCACAGTGACGTCAGCGCCGGGGAGTCACAGCCAGTAAAAGGTTGAGAACCGCTGTGCTATGGGAATACTCTGTTTGAAAATCAACAGTCGAATTTGCACCTTAGTGAATAACCCCCTTAGTTCTTCATTAAAACTGCTATTTTTTTTTCTTTTCATCTAGAAATATATCAGTGGCTTTAATATTGCACTGGTGGCAACCAGTTTTAAGGCAATAAGTGTCCACTTGACTGTATAAGCTTCAGAGTTTCAATAAACAGGGACTGAATAATTATGCAAACAGCATTGTTTACTTCTGATTTTTTTTTTCCCAACAGAAAACAATGTAACATTTAATAATAATGCAATGTATTGTTTTGAAATAAAAATACCAAAGAGAGAAAAAAAATCTGTGTCATTTGTCAGTTTAGTGGGAAAAATAGTCGAGGGTCTGAATTTTTCCAAGACACTGCATACGCTACACAATGTGTTAGTGATCTATCCATAAGAAAGAGGGTAGATTACAAAGAAGCAATATCACAGTAATGACAATAAACATCCATCATGAATACAAGGCCTGAGAAGTGTAATCAATTTACCCAGTTTGAGTCCGAGAGTACGGGCATATTCCTCTCCAATCCAAACCAGCAGCTCAGTGCCTGAGGGGATTACTTGACTGGCACGATAATAAATTTTTCCCCTGTACTGAAACACTGTCAGGTTGTGTTCTTCATCTGTTGATGCACACGCCACGTACCTTTAGGGGAGAACACTCGTTTAACTTCAGAGAAGACACCTCAAGGAGACACGTTTTAGAATTTCTGTTCTTTAAGGGACCACAAAAATAAAAATTCTCTATCGGATTGGCATGGCAGTTATTCAAATACAGCACTTGTAAAAATGTTATCTTTGAAGTTGAATTCATAAATTGTTCTGCTTTCGGTCTGTCCTTTATCGTTACAGATAGCGGCCATGTTGTTAAACAGACTGCACCCAGTGCCATTGTTTTGTATGGTGCTTTATTCAGGAAGTGTGCCCAAAACCCTATTCTTAAAGTTAATTGCCTAAACATCTTACTTTTTGAAGCACCAGTTGAATATATAGTCGTTATAAATGCATTTGAGGCATTTTGATCTTTTTTGGTGTTATTGTTCTTTTAAGATGAATACCATGTTGCCTAGTATAGTATTGTACTTTTAAATACATAAATACTTGATTCTATGAATGTAAGTTCCAAGATAGGAAAATTTGCCAGACGCGCATTTCTTTCTGTCATATTTTTAATTATTTAACAACCTGTGCAACAAAATCACTTTATTGATAATCACAGTGAAGTGTGCGTTATGGGCCATTTGCACAGTGGCGTTATTGCAGCCTGCATTAAAGGGCCAGTGTCAACCACAAATCTGTCATTCCATGTGTTATATATTAATAAACAGCCACAGACAGTTTTTGCAAAATGGAAGCCAAGCAAATGGACCACAAAGCCTGGAATGCTCGCTGCTCTATTTTATTAGTGAGCCAATAAACAGTATCACATTTTTTTTTTTTTGCAATTCTTGTCAATTTTTTTCTGAAGATTTGCAAATTCCATACATTTTAATTATGTAGAAGAGCAACATTTTTTGTTAGAATTTGTCTCTCCATAGTCCATTTATTCTAAGAACTGTTGCTAATGAATCCGATGAAAGCTCGACAGCTTGCACTGATGAAATTAAACAGTTTCAAAAAGGATCTATGACCTAGGGCAGTGGTCGGAAAGTGCGGCTCGGAGCACACTGCCAAAGCCCCGCCTGACGACTGCTCTTCTGATTGGCCGTTGGTGGTCATGTGGTCGGGAGAGGGCACGCCTCCCTCCTCCAGCGGCTCACAAGATAGTTGTCACCGCTGGAGGAGGGAGTGAAATGGCACCCTCCTCAAACAACTTTGCCGACCCCTGACCTAGGGAACCATATACCGGTTAGACGGATAGCTTGTATCTCAGGATGGCTATACAAATAAAGTCAAATTCAAACAGAAAAAGAACCTATACCATACCTCATCCAACTGGACTTAGAGTCATCACTGGCATCAATGTAAAAATAAGATCCATTGTCTCGTATCTAAAATAACCAAACAATTCATAGATTTAGTAGGTTAGAAAATTCACAGCACTGGAGTTACTTCTTTCACCAAAGCAGGTAGAATAGAAAATATATAGAAAGCTTTTTTGTGGCCATTTTAGAAAAAGTAACAAATTCCAGGGAAGGTTCTTCTGTCCCAAATCTTTTTGACTAGGTCAGATTTAAAGCAAAGGTAGATAACAATCAAAGCCAATTTTTCTCATAGTCGGACGGAATCAGCCAACTGTGCATGTGGAAATGTAACCTTCACTGGTATATGGTGTAAGGAAAGGTGTTGCTGGAACGTTAATCACAGTTATCATTTTTACTGACATCATTATGTAACATTTGTATTTGCCATTAAATCGTCTGGAAAAGAATGTAAATGTCTGCAACATTTTATTTAGTTATAATGTGGAAATATATTTTTTGTACAGTCTTCAACATTGCTTTAACTCCATTTTAAATGAAACGCTTTTTCTAAGCATTTATTTTCTTCTTTATTGCTCTGACAGAAAATCAGGGGAATTCATCAACAAGGGCAAACTTTACACAGGTCTAGTAACCTATAGCAACCAATCGGAAGCTGTCTTTTATTATTACTGATTCCTTATACAAGAGAATGCTGACTACTGATTGGTTACTATGGGTTACTAGACCTCTGTAAATGAGTAGGGTTAGAGATTTCATTTTTTAAAGACATTCGGAGCAAAGAGTGGCCGATTACTGGGTGTGGCTGAAGGTTATACATTCCTAAAAAGCCATATATTATTTTTTGGAATGTTATGAAAAATAATGAAATACTAATGATAACTTAAGAGTTTTGTGTAAAAATGTTAGCAATTTGCATCTACTGGTTTGTGTAAAAAATGTCATCAATATCCGTACGGAAACGGGAATTGCTAACATTTTTTACATAAATGAGTAACTGCTTCTCTAATGCCAGGGTTCAGGCAGATGTTAAAGGGCATGTAAACCCTGTATATAAAGAAAGACCCATTTATCTATTGTCAAGCAATAAATCAATTAAGAAACTCCTGATTCAGCATTCATTCATTACAGGGGGATATTGAGCAGGGCTCAATATCCCCCTGTAACTGCTTTTTCTCTGTTAACAAGTTCTGTGTATGGGCAGTGTAGGGTTAAAGCCATAAAACAGGCCTTTTAGCTTAGGAGAGGGGCGGGGGATTCTGGCTCTCTTTATAGTTAGTGATGTCACTCTGGGGCGGGGCTTGTCAGCAATTCACAGGAAAGTCTGTACACAAAATGGGAGGGGGAGAAGGACTGTTTAAACAAGAGACAAGTATCCCAAAATCATTTTTACATTTTAATATTTAAGTTGGCTTTCGATATGTATACATGTCAGATTGTTCAAATCTCACAAACTTCCAAGGCGTGGGCAATTGGAAAGCATTTGCCCTCCACTGGCAGTGACATCACCAGCGCTTGCCCACTGATTTTTAATTGGCTGGATGCTGGTGACATAGCTAGTAACATCACTAGCATCCTACCTACTTCACTGTTACTGGCTGGGCCCAGTGGGAAGCCCAGTACTGGAGTAAGGGGATTCGGGACTTGGGAAAAGTAAATCAGTATTGTGGGGCAGGACCCAAAAAATGTGACTGTCCTGCAAAATCCAGGACCCATGGAAAGCATGCTTGTGTGGATTACCTATAGAATATCCATTTTTTGCGCCATTATTTAAAAATATACTGTTAGATTAATTGAAGTCTGACAGAATTGCCCCCAGTCTGCATGTTTGTAATTGTGTAGGGAAAATTAGATAGTACCCCCTGTAGTTCCACAGGGGTAGAACCTGAAGCAATCTCTGTAAAGCACAGCCTAATATTCTGGGGATATTTATATATTATAAAGAAATAATGCTGCAAAAACACAGGACTGCAGCATTATGAAAATGCAGCACAAACCTACTTTGTGAAACATTACAAATTGTTTTAGGCCACAAACAAGGCAACATCTTTATGACAGCGTCGCAGGAGAATGAAAAGATGAGAGGTGCTCTTACCGCCCAAGAGTAAACTGTACAATCATTCCTATCCACTATGATATCCCCTTCATATGGGCCGAAAATGCACCCTCGAGGAATGACTGGGATCGTACACCAAACTCCAAATCCTCCTTGAGGCCTTTCTTTAACGACCAGCCCTTCAGGTAAGGAAAGCAGTGCACGAGAAGGTACATTTTCAGGTACAGGAGTATCCAAAATAAATGTCGGCGCTCCATGTTGTGGACAAGAGTTTCTGAAGTATAAGCGACAATCCTCACAAACTACAATATACAGAAGGAAACAAACTGAAACACACACTTATTGCATGAGGTAAATTCAGACAAATGAACTGTGTCCCTGGATCTAAATGTATTTAAATTTGTCACTGACATTAGATGCCCACAACATATACAATGACAGAATCCAGCACATAGCAAACAACTGCAATCTTTACAGCAATCTTCTCTCTATTTCATATCAGACGCCCACCTGGTGCCATTGTTTTAAAGGGTACTTTAGATAATATATATGCGTGAAGTAATCCAGAGAGTCCAACCAAGTCAATATTTGTTTAAAGTAAAAATATACAGTCTACATTTTCTGAAAGAAAATAAGAATAAAAGTGGGTTAAAAAGCAGATGGGACGTTCCCATTTTCTGTTACCGACCAATTAAATAAAACACCTTTCCCCTTGCTCATTTATTTTAGTAGTCATATTTCTCAAACCGTCAATACAAATGACTTATTCTACATTTAGGATGGCAAGAGACCAAAGTACTATAAGATGTCTTACTTAGAAGCTAAATGGCTTGTGATAATAGCTATGCCTGTTATTTTCACTTACTACCAAGTCTGATCTAATTGGTCTTCCTATAGCAAGGTGCATGCTGAGTGCAGCAGTCTGCCCTCGATTGATGAGGCCTTAGTAAGCCAAAACAGACTGCCAAGTGTTGGTGATCTCTAGCTCACATACAGCTTATTCATGAAAGTGCGAATTTGACTGTCGAAGTGAATTCTCATCACTTCGGGTCACTACACTTTGATAGTCGCAAATTCTCTACTCCTTATTTGCTGAAAAGGGAATTAGAGTCAGATTACATCTTTATATATATATATATATGCAGTACTATAGCTTAGTGAGAAGCTTTTCTCCCCAGTAGATGTGTAATAAATCATCCTGCTTCAGATGAAACAGTACTAGAAAACTCCCGCACCAGTAAATGTATGTGTGATGTGTACCGGACAGTTTTCCATGAAAGGGTACCCCCAGACATTTTTGCCTAATGTGTAATGTAATGCCTGCACACAAGTTAGCTTTCCTGAGAACAAGTCTCTGTAATCTCGGGCATTCCAGGAATGTAAACAAAGCATGACTAATGAGGCCAAAAGGTCAGCACACTGCTTAACCAATAGCAGTTAGGCAGCTTTTTCTTCTTCTATTTAGCAGTTATATCACACACATTTCTTGGTGCAGGAGTTTTCCAGTGCTGTGTAATAAATTATTCTGCTTCACATGAAACATTCAATGGGAAGAAACGCTTCTCACTAAGGTATAGTACTGGCTATGTAAAGATGTAATATGACTATAGTTCTCCTTTAATTGTGAAAAAGCGATGGCATCAGTAGTCTCTTACATAGTAGTAGCAGCCCTACCATCAGCCCCATAATTTTCCACTTTGATCTGGGGATGAAAAACTGGGACAGACTCCGACGCTTGATGAATAGGCTTATTATTTGTGCACGCACAGTGATACAAAGATCTCGGAAAGTCTGTGAATGTTGTAAGTGTCCGAATTGTTCACAATTTCCCCACATTGCAGAATTTGATGAAAATGCAAAAAAATTTGAAATAATATTAATTTGGACCTTTTATGCTACTGCTTGGACTTTCATGATTAATCCCTTCGGTATCTGGTGGGTGGGGTGTACCTTGAATGAATAATAACCTTAGAAAAAAACCCAGAACTTGCAGATGTTCCTCTCTTTCTACAGAGACCTCCTCCCCCAGGAATTTGCAGGTATAACTCCTTCATCACAGTAGTTATTAAACCACCATTCCAAACACAATAAATACAGCATTAGTTTATTAGATGCACAGCTTACACAGCAACTCATCTTCCAGCTGGGCACATGCCTCTTCCGCAGCCTGCATCATTTGTCTGAAATCCAAGCACCTGTAGACAAAAAGAAATGGTTCTGGATCAGATCATGTTGTCCTGTGCAAAACCAATACTAATCAAGCTACAGCCAGATATCAGGTGCACCCCAATTAAAACATCTGGTTGACACCTGTTTAATTACATGGGATTTTCATCCTTATTTAACTAGGTTGTGGATTATTATTTTTGTGGACTTTTGAATTAAAAGATTTTGTATAATGCTTCATCTCATAGACCCCCTACCCCATCAGAAAAAAAAAAAAGTTAAATTATCAATGATCTTTTCCATATACAATGTATTTTCATAACCTGTCTCTTCCATTCCGTCCTGGAGCTATTGCCTTTCCAATCTGAACTGGATGCCTTGTTGCTAGGTTAATGGACCTTAGTAACCAGAAGACCATTTAAATGTAATCAACAATCTTTCAGATAGACAAGTTAACTTGCATTAAAAAGGAGTAAAATTGCATGATGTGCTTTCACATTTATATATATATATATATAGTTAGTGACACACAATTCTATAGTCCCAAGTGAGTAATTTCTTTATTAAACTTAATGATAATGTCTTGGCCTTGACTATATGGACTGAATACTGACTCATTTCATTTTGTTCCTTCACTCCCAGCATTCTTCACATTAGCAATCCCTAATAAGAGCCATCATATCTCGATTTTGGAAATAATATTTTGTGGGCTTGACATAGAAAATCATACATATTAAAACATCTACACTGAACAGGAGAAGTAATTTATTCCAAGGAATAA
>WMED01018323.1:0-12742 GCA_019650415.1 Pipa parva | reverse complement strand
GTTACCAGACGGCCCTAGAGATGAGTGAGTCAGCCTGGGAATCTACAGGACCCAAGGTGGTTGGTTTGGGAGGTGAGCCAGCAGAGCCTGAGGTGGGCAGTGGACGGATGGTCCCCGGTGCGGATGAGGAGCCAATAGATCCTGATGTGGCTGATGGATCCGTCAAACCAGAGGTGGAAAGCAACCCGGCAGCAGAGGACTCAGTGAGAGAGGCCTGGGAGGAGTTTGATAGCCGGAGGAGGAACCGTTGCGGACAGTTTGTGCCACCAAGGAACCAGAGGGAATCGGAGAGTTCGGGAGAGGTGAAAGGTTTCCCATCTTCAGTCCGGTTGGTGGAGAACACCAGACGGAGGTCGGATGGTACGGATAACAAGGTTCCCATTGGGGGAAAGTTATTCCAGGATAAATGGGACTTGGAAGCCCGGGTGCAGTGGAGGGCAAGTATTCTTTCAGGGGTTGGTGGACTGGGGGAGGGTAGTACCCCACCACCACCGTATGTTGGGCCCCTGATTATTTGCCAAGAGATGCCCCTGGACAGTTGGGTTCTGTCCAGTACGGCCCCAGTGCGCACCCACGGGAGGGTGTCCCACGCACAGCAGTTAGTGAACTATCGGGTGTTTCAAATGTGGGGATTGTTTATGCCCTTCTGCCCCCGGGCTGTGTATGGCTATGTTGCGGATAACCTTGATGGGTGGATAAATGCGGAGATTATAAAAAAAATGCCAATTGGATAAACTTTGTCTGGAAAATCCTGACTCATGTCAGAAGGCTAATGACATTAGTATAATTGAAGCTGAAAAGGTGGAATGGTGGTATGGGCCCATGATAGACCGGCATTATGTCCACATGGGAGGTAGACAAGCCTCGAAGTTGTATTCTATTGACGTGGTGGATATTAATGGGCACATTGTGGAGAAACCGCATCCATCATATTATGTCTCGTTTGCGGTGGCTAAAGACTTATACATTTCAAATTTAATTGTCATGCTATGTGAATTTAACCTTTTATGCTGCACTTTTAGTCGATAGATGTGCGTTGAATGTATATAGTTTATAAAGTGCCGGTGCACGTAAAAGAGAGAAAAGAAAACGATCTTTTATGTATATGTTTTAGGACAGTAACATGGTACAAATTTATTAACTAATGTCATGAAGAAGTATGCGTAATATATACATATGTTATTTTCGTAATATTAAAGGTTCATTCTAAATTTCTATGCTAATGATCAGCTTGTTTTACTTAAAAGATATTTGTATATATATGATGGTAATTAATATGTTTAGAACATGTACATTTCTTATTATGAGTGGGTTTTACCATGTTATGTTTGTATATCCAGTGAGCTCCAGGGGTTAGGGTATTTGTAGGTATCTTCCTGTTAGTAAAATCTAATGTAAAGGCTGGTAGAGAAAAAAGGGGTGGAAGTTAGTGTTTCCCTAGAGGGTGGTGTTAAGCCCAGGTCATAGAGAAATAAAAGCGATAGCCCTTAAAGTATAAATTATTCGCCCCGGTTAGGTGGCAGATTTCGTGGATGTGGCTCCTGGGTTAGCTCTATGTTAGGTAAAAGGAAGGGTATGGCCCGGCCCTAACAGTAGAGGGAGGTCTGTCCAAAGGAGCACAGCTAGGTCATGGGTGGGATGATAGCATCACCATGATACCCCGTCAGTGGTAGATCGGGGAGGGGCACATTTCCTGTTAAAGGGAGGAATGACTGCCTTGGACATAAAGCCAAGGACGGCTTTGGAAAAAGGGCGGGGTAATGTAAGGTGGTACGGAAAATGTGTTGACACTTACCAGAGTAATGTGAGAAGTGTGTCAGGGACATATGGGGCTTACGTATCGTAGTTTGTGTGTGAGAGGTAGAGTAGCACCACCTAGTGGTGAACAGGTGGGAGGGCTCCCTCGAGAGCAGGATAATCATTCCCGTTTTTGGGGAGGAGTAATACCCCAAAAAGGAAATAAAAGACCCCTAGAATAGGAAGTAAGGAGAAAGTGGCAGTAGTCGGAGTCAAGTATGTGTGGGCTAGCTCCAATGGGAAGGAGAGGGAGCTATGTGGTGTACATGTAAGAGATAGACACGGAGTACAGGCCTACCCCAGAGGAGCCGCTGGGAGGAAAGCAAAGGCAGAGGAATGACCCCTGAATCTGGGTGGGGAGAGAGACAGTTCATGTTCGGTAACATGGCAAATGAAAGAGTTGGGAACTACATGTCGATGTGTGGATTTATGTGGAGTGAATAAAGAGGAACTGTTGGACATAAATGCAGCATTCTGGATATTACTTCTTTTGCAATCTGCTTGGGCCTAAGTGTGTAAGGAAGACAAGTCTGGCACTCAGGTATTAACAAGGTAGTGGGGTACCAATCCCTTATCATATCTTTTCCTGTAACCGGGAGGAGAAGAAGGGGAAGAGGTCAAAAGGCCAAGACAGAAGAAACAAAGATTTATTGCACCCCCTGTGCCCCCACCCCTTTACATAGTGTGCGACTGTTCTTAACTGGCAAATTTGCCACATTACAGAGTTTACTGAATACCCAAATATGGAGAAGTGGCGAATTCACACCTTTACGTGAAAATTCAAACTTTACTCAATAACCCCCTAAGTACAGTATTTTCTGATACTAGGCATGTCCAGTTGCTACACTCTGAGCGGGTTATTCACTAAGGTGCGAATTTGACTGTTGAATTCTCAAACAGCGGATTCCAATAGCAAATCCGCGACCATGACAATTTCCTCAGTGCGACAATATTCTCATCTTAAAGACACAACTGCGACAGTAGCAGTCTATTGTGACTGTCTTTAGCTGGTGAATTCATACCTATACGCAACAATTCAAATCTTAGTGATGAACCCCTTAATTTCTACTACTTATTCACTAAACAGAGAATTCCCATAGCCTTCTCTTGTATAGTGTGGCATAGTCAGTCAGACAGTCGGAGCCCTGCAATGAGCTTCCTAATGCGCAACTTAAATCTGGCAAAGTAAAACTGGCCAATACGACACAATACGCCTTGTCGATTGTGCTACTGCGTCAGACTCCAATGCTTGATTAATAGGTGAATTACCTGTGCACGCGCTCATAAAGTGGTGCAAAAGGCTCTCAGCATTCGCCACATCACAGTCTGCTGAATACCTGAATATAGGAAAGTGGTGAATAAATGTGAATTCACACCTTTACGTGACAATTTGGCCTTTCACGAATAAGCCCCGAGTTCTTCTTTTGTTTTAGTCGAGCAGCTTCTGTTTGATTACTTTTCACTGTACGACAATAAAAATGCTGTAATTAAAGTTAGTAGCTGTTTGATTAGCTGTAATTCACATCTATAAATTAGAAATTCCTAGACAGATCACTGAAATTCTGAATGAAATGTGGGTATCAGTAAGCAGTAGTTTCTTTACTCCTCCTTATTCTCTTCATTATCAGATATCAGGATTTAGATTTATGGACAATCTTGATGTTAGGAGATTACTATATATTCTGTCACAACATACATTAAACAAATATATGGACTGTAAATGATCATTCACAGATGCATAGATCAGCTAAAATGCCTCAGCTTTCATCAAGACTGATTTAAATATAATGGAAACTACAACTCCCATAGTCCAGCTGCACAGTTTAAATAGCAGCTTCCTCCGGAAGTGACATGTTAAAACCATGTGGCCCTGTACAGGAGGAGGCACATGTGGAGATGATCTGAAAGCATCGGAAGATGGTGGCGCTTGCTTCAGAAGGTAAAATGGTGTTTCAAAGAAAAAAAGTTTAGTTTTGAGCCCAGATAAGATGTTTTTCCACTATGTTTTTAATGAGTCTCAATCTGCTGTAGCATGATCATATAATTCTCTTTCCTATGTAGCTTTTATTTTAGAAGTACAGTATATAACATTTAGTGTAAAGCATCGATTGTCTCTGTTCTTAATGTTTTAGCTTATTAAAGAATAGCAAGTGTGGAGATCTGGCAAATAATTTATGTAGGATCTTATTTACTGGTAAAATCATCTTTGTTATAATTCACAAGGGTTTGAATTACAGTCATAATAATGCTTTATTATATTTCCAGCCTTTACACTGGCAATATTGTATCTGCTGCCTAATTGCAGTAACATTTTTTTTTTTCCAAGTTTGCACTAGTTGCAATTTTAATTCGACTGCTGAGCTCAAACTTTAGGAAAAAAAAAATTAAACACTTCATAAATATGTACTAGATTTCAATGGAAAGCATGGGTAGAGTGGGAGTTTGTTTCTTTAAGAGATGCAAACTGACTGCAACCATGACCAAAAGTAATTTAAATTCAATTTATTCTAATTTTATTTTTTTTGCAGCAATAGTCCTAAGATCAAAAGGTGAACTGGCTCTGAGGCCTCCATGATCTCTGCACTGGTAATTTATTTTTCATTTTCAGTAGCAATTATTTTGTTAGGATGGTTCTGGAAAAAAAATAGTTTTCAGAGTCTAACTTTGGTGTATTATTTTATTGTATGGGACAAAGAACAGTATGGCCAGGTTTTTCTCATGTTAGTAAATGCCAATAGGTGGATAATATAGTAGATAATGCCCCTTGCCAGTATGTTAAACTGGATTTAAAGTTCTGAGTTTTTTATTTTTTTTTTTTTTAAGCACTTTAATAATGTAATCGTTTAGATCAGCGTTTCCCAAACGCCGGGTCGCGACCCGGTACCGGGCCACGAAACTTTGATGCCGAGTCATGAGAGCGCCGCTCATGAATATTCATGAGCCGGCTACTTCATATGACGCACGCATTGTACGCCTTAAAACTATTAAAACTAGGGGGACAGACTTAAGGGAGAGGAAGGACAGAGAGGAGCCTTATCAGGGTGCTGGGGGCCATTTCAGGTATGGGGATGCGGGGAAGTCTTGCAAACTGTAGAATATTGGGAAGCCTGGCAGGAGGTGAGGGGGGAGGGGGAGTGGAGAACAGACTGCAAGGCTGCATATATCAATCTGACTTTCCCTCCACCATTGTGACCACATTTAAAGTGGCGGTAATCTCAGACTCATTAACAAAGTATTTGATTTTTATTTTGTTTTATTACATTTTTGTTTGAGTTAATGATTCTTTATTAAAATATATAAAACTATAATAAATATTTAAATATGTTTTCTTGTACACACACACAACAGGGTATGCAAAAAAAAATTAGTGGGTCACGAAGGATAAGCACAAAAATAACTGGGCCACGGAAAAATAAGTTTGGGAAACACTGGTTTAGATGTTTTCAAGACTGTAGTGTTGAAAGATTTTAGAATCAAAAAGGCATGTGGTCCTATTAATATCATAAAGATATAGCTAGTCGGAGAGCATGCTCGCTTTTGCATAGTTTTGTAGTGTGGCCCTGCATCACAAGAAAAAGTAGGTTGTGGCCCTGCATATATTACCAGGATTGTGCTGGGAGTGTTGCCTAGTGCTATAGTCCCATGACAAACAAAGCAGATCTTGTTCTTACTGCAACTTGTAATATTGGTGGATAGGTACAAACACACATTTTAAATAGCATTATGAACAAGCATGTGTACTCATGTATGTAAAATTGCTGGTTCTTCCTTCTTCACACTGTTAGTATGCGGAGTGCATTGGTTTTATTTCTGGCAGAGTACTCTACCGGTAGATTTGCAGGATCATGTTTGTCATGTTGTCAGCTGATGTTCAATGACTTGGCTTTATAGCACTCCATGCTAATAGAAAACATGGCGTTTGTGTTCCTGCTGCTGAGTTAACTTACATGTTCCCTCTAAGTAAAGGAATAATTAAGTGGCAAAAATGTTACTGTAATTATGGTAGTTTAGTGGTTTATCTACGTTTTCTGCTCTTTGCCTTTGCATACTGTGGTTTTCAGACACCTCAGTTTTGTCATATTGTGGTGTCCTACCTTGTGTGCCATATAAAGACTCCCCAGACAGCCTGGACAGGTCTACATCTGACTGTCTAGGTTCGCAATGAGAGGGACATAAATGAGAAGTTGTGAATGTCTATTTTATTAGAATGATTTACATTATAGAGACATGTTATTTACCCAGAATTATAAGCTTCATCTGTGAATTTCTAGATATTACTTGGAAGATGTCCCTCTGACAAGTATAATGAAATGTTTAAACTCCAATGAAGTGATACGTGATACCTTTAAGTGGACCAGGCAAGTATCATTTAAATGAAAAAATGCTTTACTGACCTTTCTGAGTAGTAAGCTTTGAGCCAATCAACTAATTCCACAAAACATCCAGAACACCAAATTTAGTTTTCTATACATCCATAATTGTCTCAGATTCAGGAAAAAGCGAAGTTACTTTGCGATGCTTCTCATCAGTTTGCCGAGACGGGTACATGCTCACTGGTCTCCTGCAAGCAGAGATCAGCAAATGCTTTAAAGGTACTTTGGCTCGGTGAGACGACTCGAGTGGTCGTGAGGTGAGCCGAAGTACCTTTATAGCGTTCGCAGATCTCCGCTTGCAGGAGACCAGGGAGCGCATACCTGTCTCGGCGAACTGTTGAGAAGCATCGCAAGGTAACTTCACTCTTTCCTGAATTACCCCCATAGTGTTTATTAGGCTATAAAGCAGCGGTTCTCAACTTGTGGGTGGGGTCACGAGGCCGTCCCACTGGGGTTGAGAACCGCGCCGACTGCCGGAAGCACCCGCAGGAACCCATCTTATAAGGGTTCTTGCGGGTGACATCGGCAGTAAACGTCATCACGTGACGCGCGTACGTGATGACGTTCGGCCAAAACGTCATCACGCGGCGCAATGACGTCACAGGGGGGTCGCGGTCTCAACAAGGTTGAGAACCGCTGCTGTAAAGTATGAGGGTAAAATTTGTATCAAAGAGAAACAAGGTATAAAATAGAAGACCTAATTTACTGTGTGCAGAGAGAATACATCTGTTAACATTTGCATATGTTCCAATGAGTGGGATGTAAATACAGTTTTAGTTATATATTGCAATTGGGATTACAAAGCACTGAACATTTCAACAGTATATTTGTAATAAAAGATATAGGAAAAGTACTTCTAGAGTAAATTGCATCACTGTAAGACATTAAAGGGGTTATTCACTAAGGTGTGAATTTGACTGTCGAATTCTCAAACAGCGGATTCCCATAGCAAATCCGCTACAATTTCCCCATTTTAAAGTAACAACAATTTTTTTAAAGTTAAGATTGCGAAATTTTCCCATAATAAAGTTACGACTGCGACAATATTCTCATTATAAAGACACGACTGCGACAGTAGCAGTCTATTGCAACTGTCTTTATCTGGTGAATTCGCACCTATGCGTACCAATTCGGACTTAGTTTGAGAAGAAAGGTCAAAATATAGTTCTTCCTTTGTTGCATTGATTTAGTATTTGTAATGTCTGAAAATTCACATCTGGAGGTTCTGTATGTTTTCTCATGGAATCTTAATTTTGTTGTTAGGGCACTCCTACATTCAAGGGATTGCATCATAACCTACCTGGATTATATACTTTGATATGACCTCCTTTCTGTATATGAGGTACTGTTGCACTATTCATCCAGAAACCTAGGTAAGAATATTAAGATACAGTACATATACTGTTACAATTCAATGCATTTATGCAGAGCCTCAGGGCCTCATTGTCAAAAGTCGGAATAGTAGCGTAGAGCTATGAATTCACATCTATTCGCACTTGTTCACTTATTGAATAAACTCTGGGAAGTTGCGAATACGTGCCCAATTTGGTCATCTTTGATAGTCACAAACTTACTGAGCTCTTTGCATCACTTTTCTGCGAGTGCACACGTATTTCTACTATTGACTAAGATGCGGAGTGTGTCGAATGCGACTAGGTGTACTGCTCCAAATTCACCTGTTTGACTTTGCCATTTCAAAGTGGTGATTTGAGGGGTTGATGGCAGGGCTCCAGTGTTGCATAAAGCGACTTCATTCAAAAGTGACAATAACAACTGCAACTAATTAAGTGACTATATGACCTAGGTACAAGCTCACATAGAAATGGATAGAATATTCACAGAATGCACTTAGTGAAACAGTGTGAGACTGACGTCCCCACCGTTCAGTTGTTGACTTCTTCTCACTCTGCATGACTTCTCATCCTACTTCTATCCACCTGACTACACCACACTACGCATGCAACAGCATTCCCACTGTGCACTTGTTTTACAAGTGTGTTCTCCACTTTATAGTGAGAGTCAATAGTGAGATGTGAAATTGCGTCTATTTTTGTGACTTGACTCTCATTGTAGCAAGGTGAATTCACCCTTTTGACAGTGAAGCCCTCAGTGTGGACACAGTCATTATATGACTTCCTTTTTAACAATATTAGAGAAGTCCTACCTTGTGTCCCAGAGAGATTCTCCCCAGACAGCCTGAGCCAGCCTCACTGTGACTTTTCAGGTTCGCAGAGAGAGAGACATTATTTGTCATGTGGATACTATAGATTTGTATGTTTAAACCTGAACATTCTTTCCTAAAGTGTCTCTTAGTCTGATTTTCACATTTCTATGAAGTTTAACTCATTTAATTTTTTTTTTTCTCAGAGTAGATTTTAGTCTAAATATACAAATTTAAATATATCCTATCATCTTTCTCTACTTCATGTTTCCAGGTCAGTTTCTCATGGGTTCTAAACACTTTATTTTTAAATTGTTACTATATTGACATCTTTGAAAGGCTTTCCAAACAGCCAAAGCATAGTAACTCCCACTGTACTTTGCGGAGTGTTGTGTTTTTTGCCACTAGAAAGACTTGTATGTAAATATCCAAAAAAAGGAGAAGATTATAGGGCATCCAGGTACTTGGGTGGTGGATGTCAAAGAGCATGCAGGGGAGGGGTATATTAAACTTATGAAAAGAGGTTTTGTCTAAAGGTTAACTAGGGAAGAGGGAGGAAGGGCCTTGGTTAGCAGTGAGTTAAGGAAGTATAAAAATATTATCACATAATAGCATAATATATTATGTATATATGTGAAAACTGTCCTAAACATGTATATTTATTCGGTGTCGGGAAATCAGTGGTTTCTATCATCCATAGCTGAATTTACAACAACAATGGTGCAATTCTTCTGTGAATTCAATAAGTAATCTTCTCCCATGCAATTTATTTCTACTATTACCAATATGTGTAATTTTGCATTATACTTTGCGAAACACAAGTCTCATGCAGAGGCAAAGAGTTGCTAATTTTGTCTCCAAAAGATGGACATCCACTATCCTTCCTATAATTGCTAACAATAGCATTGCTGATACAGCTGTGCGTGTATTTACTGTATATATTTATTAGTGGACATGTCTGCTCATAAGGTAAGCCCACTGTGCTGTATTTTTTTATTTATTTTCTTATCCTGATATATAATGTTTTTTTTAATTTATTTATTTGTATTTTAGTGGGTGATACGAAGGAAGAAAAATAGAAGATGGGGGAAAAATATTAAAGCAAGGTTTGTGGACAAAATACTGCGATAAGCAAACAACATGTTGCTGAATATGCAAAGATTGGGAAGTGATGAATAAATGTGAATGCAACGTTTTGGACTCCTGAACAAGGCACTCCGAATTCTGAATAAAATACCACTGTATGGTTATTGCACTCCCTTTTATGTTTTTTTGAATAGTAATTTTGTGGGCCATAGTTACATATATTAATTAGTATTATAGTATTTATCAGCGCTATATAAATGAATAAATACATATATTAGAAACTGTCTGGGGTGCATTCAAACTGGATCATTCAGTCTCCCTTCACTGCTGCAGCCTGGTCACCATGGCAATGATTCCCCAGTGGGTTATTTCCAGCCATTAGTCAAATACTTAGCACTTCTCTCATAGAGTCTTTTAAGGTCCTGCCACTTATTCTTGTTTTGATCTTTAATCTTTTCTTTTCCTGTCTATTGATCATGAAGAGTGATAAGCCTATTAAGAATTGTTAACTCACCTGATCTAATGTTGGTTAACCAGATTGGGAGCCTTTCTATATTCTGAATGTGCTAAGATAAGGGGAGACTAAGGGGTAGACTATCACCTAACTCAGAACGTACTACCCTGATGTGTCTTGTGCTAAAGCAGTGCTTCCTATAAAATTCAGCTCACTATTTTGAGAAAGCCACTGTGGTTTTACCCTTGTGATGTCATTGTGCTCCCTGGACATCTGAAGTCACTAAGCACATAACAGTTAAAGTGCCAATGGCTAAAAAAAATACTATTTTATTTTGTTGTACTATTTTTATTTTGCTGTAAGCAGCTGTCTCCTCTCCCCTGCTTCTTTGTGTTCAGAGTCTTTTCTCC
This sequence comes from Pipa parva, assembly GCA_019650415.1. Classification (NCBI taxonomy): domain Eukaryota; kingdom Metazoa; phylum Chordata; class Amphibia; order Anura; family Pipidae; genus Pipa; species Pipa parva. The sequence continues at coordinate 2,461 of WMED01018323.1, read as the reverse complement.
TCCATACCTCACCACACCTCCCTTGAGCTTTCTGCACAAAGAATCTATTTTAGGAAGCTTTATAAACCAGAGTAGTGAGTCTGGGATGTGCCATTCCTACCCAGGGGCTGTAAAATCTTTGGGAAAAATGTTCCTATGAATACACTATGGATGTTATCAAGTGTTCTTTTTATGAAGCCTGTTTAAATTCTCCATCTTTTTTCCCCCCACCATATGTTGCATGTGCTAGCCTTCCATTCTTAGTTTTCCATACCCTGTCCTGATCTGCCCCTTAACACAAATTATTAGTACTTGCTTTCTTAATTACCTTTTTATTATTACGCCCCTCTCCCACTAAATATATTTAACTTCCTTGTCCATCATATACAATCTTCTGCATTCTCCCCATTCATGTCTGACCAGTCCATTTCCATGGCAACACTGATTCCATCACACCTTTCTACCTCACCCTCATGTAACAGTTACCAAGGCAGCCATCTGACATGACATTTCACCACTCCCCTTGCATCAGTTCCTGTGGCAACATGTCCAGCCTGTCTCCTACTCCTTCTATTAACTATGAAGGCAACAGTTAAGTTGCTAGATTTTTCAATTCCTCTGATTTAAATAGGACCAAAAAGAAATTGCCGATATAGAAAAAGATTGGTATCGATAAATATTGATCTGTTGTGTCTTTGCACTTTGCTTTGTCTTTAATGAGGTTTACTTTCCACTGTATAATGATAACAATACTGACCTTCTTTTTTCGCGGGGAAAACTAATCCGACTGTGGCAACTCCAAAGGAAATAATGGGTTTTCATCGTCAGAAAGAAGGCGAACACTTTTGGATGACAAATTTGAACAATATTTATAAAGAGGCGAAAATGGTGATATTGATATATTGCTGAAATTTTCCTAGTGTTAACAGGTTGAGAATTTTTATAAATAAACTCCCTTAGAGTTATGTCTGTGAAATACATTGAATGGTATTTATTAAACATAAACATACACTGGTATGAGTATAACAATCAAATGTTATAAAAAAAAAACACCTTACTCAACAGTTTTTGGGTATATTACATACCATGGATGGTGGCTGTAGCTTCACTAACACTGTCCTTTAAATGAGAACAACACCAACAGCCAAATATCCTTTTGCAGGATTTCCATTTGATTTTATTTTAAAGTTAAAAAATATCCTTTCAATAGAGGAAGGGAGAATCCGCTACAAACGGCAAAACAAAGGCTGAATATCTAAAATTTTACAAACTCTTTTTTTTGTGCTATATCACCATGCTAGTAAACATTGTCTGTACTGTGCAATGCACTTTTTTTTTTTTTTTTTTTATTGCAATATCCACATTGAAGTACAAACAAGAGAGAAGAATGCATACTCGCATTGTGATGATGTTTCTGGCAGCTGTGAACGAAGTTCAGGTGGATACGAATAAACCTCATAACAAATAACAATGTCCAAGAGCTCACATATGAAATGTCCCTGTAAATGCTGTGGGATCTTTGTGATGTACGGCAACAGTGATCTCAAAAATTGCACATCGGGATCGTCATTTTCACAAGCCCATTTCCCACTCTTTATCCTGCATTTCCCATGAGGAGTCTATTTTTTTTGGATCGGCTGGTAAACAATGTTTTCAATAAATCCAGCTGTGTGGATTGCTCATTCCTTTTTCTTTTTTTTGTAACGTAGGCCGTAACACACGAAGTGATGGCGATGAGGAAGCCTCTTGAATACCGGATTGTGCATAGTTTGTCCCTTTTATTCGAAGCTCCATTTGCTTCTTCAGTTGTAGTAGGTCAGTGATGCCCAACCTATGGCACGTGGCCTGAACTCTGAAATGTTGCGTATAAGTGTGAATTTGCCAGCCAAAGACAATCGCAATAGACTTAGTGTTGCAGTCGCAACTTTATAATGAGAATATTGTCACAGTCATGACTTTACTATGGAAAATTTTAAAGTCACGACTTTGAAGCAGCCCGTGACACGTGTCCCCAGGCCAGAAAAGGTTGGGCATCACTGTAGTAGGTGAGGTGGGGACAAGTGCTAGATTTCCAGAAGTGCTAAAAAAAAAAAAAAAAAAAATTACTATGAAAAATCTAGCAAAAAACATAACAGAATATTTCCAAATACAAAACACTACTGTAGTGAACATTTGTTACTGTAAATGAAAAGAACACAATGAAATCTAAAAATGAAAAGCAGTACTTATGCTCTTTGGTGAAATGTGGGCAGGAGAAATTGCAGCAAGTCATAATATACATACTGTTTTTTCTTTCCCCTCTCTTATTAAGGGCAACTTCTCTCTGGAACGCATCTTTTATGCTCTTCCATTTTGTTTGAACATCTAATGGCAAAATGAAGTTAAATACTGTAGTTTTTAAGAAATGTAATTTTACTGTACATACAGTCATGGCCAAAAGTTTGGAGAATGACATAAATGTTAATTTTTACAAAGTCTACTG
>WMED01018322.1:0-11023 GCA_019650415.1 Pipa parva | reverse complement strand
CCCTTTCCGCAATTGCTTTCTGTTTAGTGCATCCATCTATTTATTGGGACACACTCATGAGATTTCTTTTCAAACTGCCCAAGAAACAGTGTTGCAGTGTTGAGTTTAGTAAAGATGCAAAAAAAAGTTTTGTCAGAACAAAAAGAAAGACTTTCTATTTGCCGGTAGTCAAAGGCAATAACTTAGCACTATATACTTTTATTACACAGTAATAATGCCAAAATATGAACAGCAAGTTCAGCAACGCTCTTTATCTGGAGGACTCAGGGGATTCTGTTATTATAATTTAATTCCCTCTAGCATGGAGAGAAGGATGGAAGAGAAAACAACATTTAACTGATACAGAGCAAACAAATTCATAATAAAAAATCGCCCAGTCTTGAATTGGTCTTCCACCACGCAAAAGGCTCTAAGGGCCTTATTGACTAAAGTCTGAATTCACTTCGCTACAACTCGCATTGCAGATGCATTGCCAAAATAGACTTGAATTCAATTCTCAGTATTGACTAAATGGAAAATATATTTGTTGAACAGGCAGACAGTGGCGATCGCTGATCGCTGAAGGATGCGTAGTGTTGCGTAGTCAGTCCGATAGAAGTAGGATGAGAAATCATGCAGAATGAGGCAAATTCAACAAGTAAAGGCAGTGACGTCAGTCTCACCATATCCCACTAACTGTATTCTGTGAATATTCTATTTCTATATCATCTTGAACCTAGGTCATGTTGTCAATTAGTCACAGTCGCCATTGTCACTTTTGAATGAATAGACGCCTTACACAACACTGCAGCCCTACCATCAACCCCCCAATTTACCAGTCTGAAGTGGCAAAGTGAATTTGGAGCAGTTCACCTAGTTGCATTCACATGTTTGCACCACTCCCCATTTTAATCAATAGTATGACAAACCGGATTCCAAAAAAGTTGGGACACTAAACAAATTGTGAATAAAATTGAATGCAATGATGTGGTGGTGCCAACATCTAATATTTTATTCAGAATAGAACACAAATCACAGATCAAAAGTTTAAAATGAGAGAATGTATCATTTTAAGGGAAAAATATGTTGTTTCAAAATTTCATGGCGTCAACAAATCCTAGAAAAGTTGGGACAAGGCCATTTTTTACCACTGTGTGGCATTACCCCTTCTTACAATACTCAACAGATGACTGGGGACAGAGAAGACCAGTTTCTCAAGTTTAGAAATAGGAATGCTCTCCCATTCATGTCTAATACAGGCCTCTAACTATTCAATCATCCTGGTCCTTCTTTGTCGCACCTTCCTCTTTATGATACGCCAAATGTTCTCTATAGGTGAAATATCTTGACTACAGGCTAGCCATTTCAGTACCCGGATCCTTCTCCTACATAGCCATGATGTTGTGATTGCTGCAGAATGTGGTCTGGCATTATCTTGTTGAAAAATGCAGGGTCTTCCCTGAAAGAGATGACGTCTAGATGGGAGCATATGTTGTTGTAGATAGTTCTCTGCATTAATGGTGCCTTTCCAGACATGCAAGTTGTCCATGCCACAAGCACTCATGCAACCCCATACCATCAGTGATGCAGGCTTCTGAACGGAGCGTTGATAACAACTTGGGTTATCCTTGTCCTCTCTGGTCCGGATGACATGGCGTCCCAGTGCTCCATAAAGAACTTCAAATTGTGGCTCATATGACCTCAGAACAGTCTTCCATTTTACCACACTCCATTTTAAAAGACCCCTGGCCCAGTGCAAACTTCTGAGCTTGTAAAGCTTGCTTAGAAATGGATTCCTCTTTGCACTGTAGAGTTTCAGCTGGCAACGGCGGAAGGCACGGTGGATTGTGTTGACTGACAATGCTTTCTGGAAGTATTCCTGAGCCCATTCTGTTATTTCCTTGAAAGTCGCATTCCTGTTTGAGGTGCAGTGACGTTTAAGGGACCGGAGATCACGAGCATCCAGTAGAGTTTTACGGCCTTGACCCTTACGCACAGCAATTGTTCCAGATTCTCTGAATCTTTTGATGATGTTATGCACAGTTGATGATAACTTAAAAGTCTCTGCTATTTTACGCTGGGTAACACCATTCTTGTATTGCTGCACTATCTTTCTGCGCAACAATGTTGGAATTGGTGATCCTCTTACCATCTTGGTTTCAGAGAGACACTGACACTCTGAAAAGGTCTTTTTATACCCAATCATGTTGTCAATTGACCTAATTAGTGTTAATTGGCCTTCCAGCTGTTCGTTATATGCTCAATTTCATTTTTCCAGCCACTTATTGCTACTTGTCCCAACTTTTTTGGAATTTGTTGACATTGTGACATTTTGAATCAACACATTTTTCCTTTAAAATGTTACATTTACTCAGCTTAAACTTTTGATCTGTCATCTATATTCTATTACAAATAAAATATTGACATTTGCCATCTCCACATCATTGCATTCAGTTTTTATTCACAATTTGTTTAGTGTCCCAACTTTTTTGGAATCCGGTTTGTAGAAGTACATGTGCACATGAACGCAAAATCATGCAAAGAGCTCTGTAAGATCACGACTACCGTAGTTGCCCAAATTGGTTGCATATGTCTCACATTGCACAGTTTCTTCAATGAAAGAACATGGGTAAGTGGCAAATAGACATGAATTCACAGCTCTATGTGACTATTTGGACTTTATTCAATGAGGCTCTTTGTCAGTGAAAGACCAGAAAAGGTCCATGAAAAACAACTGAGGCAGTTATGAGGTTAAAGGGTCAACACAATAGCAGGTAGATATCCCTAATGATTTATACACAACGGATTAGACACATTTTCTTAAAGGAACAGTAACACAAAATAAAAATAAAAATAATAAATACCCAATTTTTATCGGTATGCACTGATTCTCTCTTGCTGCTCGTTGGATTTAAATTGATCTTTGGGCACTTCGTGAATATGTGTTATCTAAAGTCCCATGGATTCTGACAACTGTTACAACGCTTCCAAAGAAAATGTTCTATTTTTGTTTTGCGTTGTTTGTTGATTTACTACCTTCAGATATTTCTGAGACAGCTTTCCTTTCTAAGCTCCCACAGCCAAAATCTAGCCTTGTAAGAGAGCAATAGTTCTTTCCCTGCACGTACCAGCAACCCCAGGATATCAATCTATAATCATCACACTGTGAGTTATAGCAACATTCTTACTATTGATTAGCCTCCTAACAAATGACAGGTGGAATGAGCCAAACGCCCCTCTCGGAGCAGAGACTGATTATCACTATGTATAGAAAAAGCCTCTGGTTTATAATATGGAAATGGAAACACTGTGCTGCATGAATTTCCACATTCAACAATATCCCAGACTGTGCCGCATCATTTTTTCTGTACTATGCCAAGACTCTGCTTTCATTCAATCCGCAGTGCATGAGATGCCAGGCAAAGCTATTTGTCCATAATGATGTAATGTGGTGAGGAACGAACCATCCTTTACAGACAGCATGAATTATAGGCTTCTCAGTGGGCTACTTACCCTTCCCTTTATCATCTTGCAACTTTACCCAAAGATGTAGAAGGGCTGATTTTGTTAAAATCAGATAAGTTTATATTGTCTATAGAAGGCAATGAGATATCCCAAAATGTTAACAGCAGGACGGTATGTAAATGTTCTGTCTTATCTTGAGTTATCTTGACTTGTGTTGGAAAGCTTCAGAGGAAGTTGGGGAGCTTTCCTGCAAAATGGAGCTCCTGTTTAACATTTGGAATGGTAGAAGTTTGCTATCCACCCTTGGTGACTTGGAAGGGTATGTCAGACTTGCTGTGCAAATGCTGCATCTCACTGGAAATCCTCAATAGATGAGCTTGAACTGCTTTAGCCACCCACAATCATGCTCTTAGACTGCCCTATAATTCATAATGCCCATCATCCCCCCACTACCCAATCCTGCTCTTACATTGCCCTATGTTCCATAATGCCCATCATCCCTCCACTACTTAATCCTGCTCTTACACTGCCCTATATTCCATAATGCCCATCATCCCCCCACTACCCAATCCTGCCCTTACACTGCCCTATATTCCATAATGCCCATCATCCCCTCACTACCCAATCCTGCTCTTACACTGCCCTATATTCCATAATGCCCATCATCCCCCCACTACCCAATCCTGCTCTTACACTGCCCTATATTCCATAATTCTCAAGGGAAATGCACATGTTAAAAGAGAGGACCCTCCAGTGGGCCAGTCCAGCCCTGTTTACAGTGGGGTAACAATAAGTGTCATAATGGTGATTGTGACTGGCCTAAGCCCTATAGTATAGCAGCATATGTCCAGCTCCCACCCCCAGATCCCAGTAAGTGAACTTTCATTTGTCCAGCAAGGCCTGTGGAGGGGTCTGCATGGGAGATCATTACATAGTAACATAGTTTATAAGGCTGAAAAAAGACACAAGTCCATCTAGTTCAGACTATTTTCCTGAAATGTTTATGCAGAGAAAGGCAAAAAACCCATGAGGCAAGAGCCATTTATCCTCATATTAGGGAAAAAAATTCCTTCCCGACTCCAAATATGGCAATCAGAATAATTCCCTGGATCAAGGTCCCACCTTCAGTTATCGATTACCCATAACTTATAATGTTCTTACACTGAAGGAAAGCATCCAAACCAGTTTTGAACTCTTTAATGGAATTAACCATAACAACTTCTTCAGGCAGAGCATTCCATAACCTCACTGTTCTTACAGTAAAAAATCCCCTTCTATGTAGATGCAGAAACTTTCTTTCCTCTAAACGTAGAGGATGCCCCCTTGTTATACTTACAGTTCTTGGTATAAATAGATTGTGATCCTGCAGTTCATCCCCTGGGGTCTTTAGTCCTTCCCAAACTGCAAAAAGATGACTAAGTCCTGTAGGTGTCTTGTTGCCAATCCCAGTAGCTCCCAGTGTCCATGCTTTGATGGATGCAGCCACTGCGCATTCCCGTTATTCCTTGTGGCTGACACAGTGGTTGGATGACTGATTGGCTGAGTTAATAACCTATTAAGTATTTCTACTCCGGTGTATCATTTGTGATCATAAAACGGTGCATTTGGTTAGTCAGCAGATGCAGTTCTTATTTATCACCCGTGTTTACTCAGTGTAACCTTCACTGTCATCTTTACTCATATATGGAACTCTAAATTAGATTGCAGCAGATACCTGATCAAGCTGTGAAGGCTAAACACTTTCACATTCTCCTTTTGCCACTTTTTTTTATTTTGTGTCTCATTTTCAAATCTCTTTTTATAAGTACCAGCGACAAATAAAGATGTGTTTCCTCTAATCCAGGGGTCAGCAACCGTTTGGGCTGAGGGAGCCATATATGTGCGGCTCCCTCAGCCCTTTTGAATCCAGAGCCGCAGATGTCACATAGGTGACATCAGCAGCTCCGGATTGGTTAGCAATCCAGACTCGCTGTAACATCAGTGGCTCCTGATTGGCTAGCAACCTGGAAGCCGGTAACATCAGCGCTTGCACCGCTCGTTACAGTGAAAGAGCCAGATAGGCCCATCAAAAGAGCCATATCTGGCTCAAGAGTCATAGGTTGTCAACCCCTGCTTTAATCAATCCGCAAGGCTTTGGGCCTTATTGACTAAAGGATAAATGTACTTTACTACTATTCGAGTTGCATCACCAAAATAGTCGCAATTTCACTTCTCATTATTGATGAAGCTGCGGATTGATTTGTCGAGCAGGCAGACTGCTATGGACGCAGTTGCATGCGTAGTGTGCTGAAGTCAGCTGAATATAAGTAGGATGCAAAGTCATGCAGAGTGATATGAATTCCCCCAGTGAAGTGCAGTGACGACATCCTCACTATATCCCACTAACAGAACAGTAACCACAAAAAATGAAAATGCCTCAAATGCATTTATAGTTATTATTGCTTGAATATGTTTTCCTAAATAGTGTCTATAAAGTAAGATATTTAGTTATTTAGCTTTAAAAATTAAGATTTAGGGCAACACTTTCTGTATATGTATTATCTAAAGCTCCAAAGAAAACAGACTGAACAGACAGAAAGCAGTAAAATTTATGAATTCAGCTTACAAGATAACTAACATGCCAATCCATATGGGATTTTTTATATTTTGGGTGTTACTGCTCCTTTAACTTTGCATGTGTAGGTTGCAATTCACAAACAGAGAAGCAGTAAAAATTTCTTTGTTCCACTAAAAACAAAGGGGTGTTGTTAACCAGAAAAAGTGAGGGCAGTCCAAATTTCTCCCAAATTTTTTTCATTTTTTAAATGTTGGGAGATAGGCACAATATTGTTGAAAATCTGCATTTCCTAGAAATAGTTTAAAGATGATAGAAATACATTTTGTGCCTAGCAAGATTATGGTCACTTTAAGTTTCTTAGAAATTTTGCAAACATTTTTGAAGACATTCCATTGTATTTAGAAAATGAAGACAATAAAGAATAACATCACTGTATTTTTTTCTATTTGTCATATAATGAATCTTACTCTCACTTTACATCTGCATCTATCCCCAACCCCAAAATTAACAACTCTAAAAATATTGGAACAGTTAAAAAAGTAGCACAAAATTTAGTAAGGATGAGTCTAAAACAGTGATGGCTAACCTATGACATGTGTGTGTCAGAGGTGACATGCTGAGGCGTTTTTGCTGACACACATCATGGCGCAATTCATGCTGCACTCTCAGTAGGAGAGTTGCTCCGCCTCCAGATGCTGATGCTGTCAGGTATGGATTTTTCTCAAAGTGACACACCCCTCAACTTATGCTTATTTTTTGACAAATTTTGACACACTGAGCTCAAAAGGTTGACCATCACTGGTCTAAAAGCAAGTAGCTTGCTTGGTTTAACCTACCTATTTTGTTATTTAAGAATATTTAGTTTAAAGTGTTCCAGTAAATCAGTTTAAAAAAGATATACCTATGGTCATAAGTTGCTAAAATACAGGACTGAGAGCCTCACTGACTAAAGTCCGAAGTCACCTGTCAAATTCACTTTGCTACAATTCAAGTCGGATCACCAAAATAGTCGCAGATTTGCTACTCAGGATTGACTAAGTGGAGAATAGACTTGTCGAACAGGTGGGCAGCGGTGAACACTGTCGGATATGTAGTGTGGCGTAGTCAGTTGGATAGAAGTAGGATGAGAAGTCATGTGGGGTGAGGCAAATTCGACATGTGAAGGGCAGTGACATCAGTCTCACCATATCTCACTAACTGTATTCTGTCAATATTCTATCTATTTCTATGTCACCTTGTCCCTAGGTCATGTTGTCATTTATTCACAGTCACTATTGTCACTTTTGAATGAATAGTTACCTTAAATAACACTGGAGCCCTGCCATAAACCCCCCAATTCGCCAGTTTGAAGTGGTGAAGTCAGACAGGTGAATTGGGAGCAGTACCCCTACTCACATTCTCTAAGGAGTTGTATTTACTGGTGTTCGCTCCAGCGGCGGTCCTCTCATGAATGCGCGCATTCATCGTGGTCACGCACCAATGGCGTAAATCACTTGCTCCGGACGCAACTACATCACAGGGGCGTGCGTCTGATGCGAGTATGCCCAGAGGTGCTCCTGTCCCTTAGCCTATATAAGGCTAACTCACATTAGATAAACATAGTTCTCCGGCACTCCATAACTCACATTAGATAAACATAGTTCTCCGGCACTCCGTAACTCACATTAGATAAACATAGTTCTCCGGCACTCTGTAACTCACATTAGATAAACATAGTTCTCCGGCACTCCGTAACTCACATTAGATAAACATAGTTCTCCGGCACTCCGTAACTCACATTAGAGCCTGCATCTGATTATAACTTCAGTTAGGTTGTATTCTTGAGCTCCATTATAGTTTTGATTAAATGCCTGGTTCCCTGTTTGCTTTCGGTAATTAAACTATTTGCCATCTCCTGAAACCATTCCTCTGCCATTCCAAGTTAGCTTGTCTCCTGCTACTCAATATTAGGTTTGCTTGCACCCTAGCTGTCCTCCCTACAAACCACCAGTGAACAGCTACTCTAGGAGTTGCGATCTGGGTACTCTCGGCAGCAAAGCCCATTTTCCTTTGCAGAAATCTAAGCTGAAGACCGGAGAGTTCCTTAGACTCCGCACCCTAGGGTTAGCTAGCACCAAGTTCACTGTGGTTCATTTTTGCTGCCTACTATTCCGCAACTTCCAAGTGTCCAATCATTACACATTCGCACCTTCGAAACACTCCTCCTCTTAGTCAATAGTAGAAGTACCTGTGCACACGCAAAGCGATGTGAGGAGCTCCATAAGATCAGGACTATTATAGTTGCCCGAATTGGTTGCGTATTCGCCACTTCACAGACTTTGCTCAATAAGTAATCATGGGCAGTGGAGAATAGATGCAAATTCACAGCTCTATGTGACTAATCTGATTTTAGTCAATGAGGCTCTTAGAATACAATATCTACAAATATCTATAAATATATATAACTATACTGTATCTTCTATTCGCTTGATAAAAGCCTCTTCAGTTCACCTCTGAAGATTCAATTTATTTTTCATCGTTTGTTGGCCTTGAATCTTGTACCCAGATATCCGTTGCCTTTGCGGCTCATTCCAAAAGCATTGTTTTCAGCCTCTTGTCTTAACTCCAAGTTGCCTTTCCACAAAGCCTGTTTGAGATTGCTTTGTGAAGAAGACATTTTATCTATTGTTATAGGAAGGTACTTGTTTCTTGGAAGACATTCAGGAGTAAGCGTTCACACATTGGGCTTTTATTCCATCTGTTGGGAATAAGGAACGACATGCCTCACCATCTGGGAGTATTGTTTAAAGAGTTTTTCTTTCATTTCCAGGAGAAAAGAGAAGAAATCTTTCTCATCTAAGGCTTTGTTCAAGTATCTAGTGAACATAAACTGGTTTTGAAATCTACTTTGTGAGCGACATTATTATGGACTAAAATATCTCATTGTGTAAGGATTTTGATATTGGACATTGAAGCTTTCGCTTGGAGATTGATGAATGTATTAATAAAATGGTGCAACCACGGGAATATTTTCTAATGCCGAAACCAATTTTTAGAAGACACGTGATACAATGATATCCCAAAACACTGTTTTCATTCTCCTGAAGCTTTTACCACAGGAAGCGTAACAAGGGGGATGTAGGTGTCTGACGCCATTATGGATATAATTGTCTGAGTGAGATGTGTAAAGGTGTAACTCGTTAAAATGAAAATATCTGGCAGCTGTAATACAGACGCTTGAGAAAAGGGGCTTACTTATGAAATTTCAAACAATCGTGTAAAAGTCAGAATTTGCCACTTTCCAATCTTTGCGTATGTATCAAACCACAACCAATTTGGATGCTTACGACCTTGTTTTACATCACTTTGCGTCAGATTTGCTAGTTTTTTTTTTTTTCAAGGTGATCAAACTGATCAAAGTGGCAAAATTAGGGGGGTTGATGGGAGGGCTCCTGCTGTCTGAATGTGTGACTCTACACAAGAAACCACGTCCGGCGCTGTTCACTTCTTTCATATGGAAATCCAGTGCTTAGAAAATAAAGAGTAGAGATATCAGAGCATAGCGATTCAAAGTTACTTTGATTAATAAGCCCCAAGAAGTACTGTATTGTAACTGTGCTTTAAAGGGACATGTTAAAGGACCAGTAACACAGGAAATGAAATTGCCATTTGGACCATATCAATTATTCATAGGCAGCACACTTGGAAATTCAGGGGGTTATTGGCTAAAGTGAGAATTTGACTGTCAAATTCTCAAACAGCAGATTCTCATAGCAAATCTGGGACTGCGACAAATTTCCCATTGTAAAGTCATGACCATTACAATATTTCCATAGTAAATTCGCAACTGCAGCAATAATCTCATTATAAAGACGAGACTGCGATGGTAGCAGTCTATTGCGACTGTTTTTAGGTGGCGAATTCACACCTTTACGCAACAATTCAGACTTTAGCTAATAACCCCCTAAATTCCTGCTTTTATTAACTGTGCTGTTTATCTCTCAAAGCAATGTCACACAAGTGGCTACAGGTCTTATTGACGTAAATGAAAACTGCACCAAATACACATTGGATCTTTAAAAGAAGCAGTAGTGCTTTAATTAAAGTGGTATCAAGGTTTTTGCTGGGGGGGTGGGCCCTACTGAAATCGATGGGACTTGTCCTCTTCATTTAAATACTGTTTTGGCTATAAAAGAGAACATTTGAAACAAGCTTTGGATAATACATTTTTTTGCAGTCTTTTACCATTTTGTTATCATTTACCTATGTTTACACCACAGGCCCAGTAGTCTGACAGAAGATGATGTGAGGTAGAGTTCAGCAAAACCTCTGCAAGGTTGAATTTTAAGCTTCCCTATGTCAGACAGAAACAGAATCTTTTGTACTGCTGAAACTGCACCAAAATCCTAACAAATTGAATGTAACACCTTCTGCACAGCCAAGTGACAAATTGAACGCATTGGGTGAATTTTCCCCGCGTGCCTGGCACCAATCCCAAACAGATTGGCGCAGTCTTTACAACCCCGGCAGTTTGCCTTGCTATTAGAAACGAGGGAATCGCAGCCGTGCTTCTGTTGGCAGGAATATCGGGGCTCTGCTCTTTCTGCTTAGCTGCAAGATCAATGGTACTCGCTGTTATGAAAGGGACATTAAACAGAAGGAATCGAGTTCTCTGTAATTCTTACTTTTACTTCCTGATTTTAAAACTAAGCGCGCATGAATACAATTACGTATCATTACGGTACTGCGGCTCTGCAATTGTGTTCTTGAGAATGAAATTAAAGGGGAACTATTTTCACGGACATTAGTTAGACTTTTTAATAAAAACCTTCCCACAACCTGGTTCAGCAGCTACATACGTATATCTAATGGTAGATGGCCTGCTCTGTTTAAATAGGAAATGCAGGGGCAGTCCGGGCCCTATTGGCGCCCTGGCCCTCCCTTGCCCCGTGCCCCCCACTCACCTCCAGCAACGTTCCAGTGATGCACCTCCTCTAATAAGGTAAGTTGAATGTGACGGCGCTCCTTAGATTTTGGGTCTTG
>WMED01018321.1:0-12742 GCA_019650415.1 Pipa parva | reverse complement strand
CAAAAGAATTCAAACTGTACAAACAGCAGGTGAGGCGACTGGAGAAAACCCTCCGAGAGAATAAAATAAGGTGAGTCCCCCTGGCTGGCCTGTGCTGGGCTTCCTTGGAGCCAGTTAGGGCAACATTTGGTGTCTGGCTCTGTTGCTGGTGGAGCTCGTTGCATTCTGTAAGATGTAACACGTTTCCATGGCAGCTTCCGTGGGATAGTGAGAGAGAAGAATGAGGACAGGGTGACGGAGCAGTTTAGCACCAGAGTGCAAGATGTGGACCAACTCCCAGTGCGCGAATGCAGGAGGTACCTACAGGTATAGTCACATGATACCGGTAAAGGTGGGGGCAGACAGTGTGATAAACATGTGCTGTTAATCTTCTTGGCTTGAACAAAGGATAGAAGTGAAATCCCACAATCCAATCTGTCAGAGAATTTAATAAAATCCAGCCATAATGACTGCTAACTGTGCTCTGGGTAGGGGATATCTGCAGATATAGTCCTCATACATGTTGGACCAACAATTTAACTGCTGTGAATGAATTAGAACTTACTGCTGATTCTTTTAAACCAAGATTTATGTACAAAAGATCTCTTAGGCACATCAGCACTCCTATTTTATTCTCCCTGTGCAACACATTTACTGATCCAGAAAATCTAAAACACTCAGTCCAGGGGTGAATCTTCAGAATGGTTAATATGCTTGTATATTATTATATATAAATATGCCTGTCTTTTCCCCAGCACTGACTCCTACTTCCTGTTACAGTCTTGTCACAATCCCCTTCTGCTTCTTGTCTCCTCTCCTACTGCAAGTATGTGAGCAGGCACAGAAGCAGTATAAGGTCACAATTCTGCTTCTGCTCACACTGGCAGAGAAAGCGAAAGTAAAGCAGATTGCGGCTCTAGAACTGAAGAAGAGCTCATCTGTGACATGAAACAGGAGTCGATGCTGGAGAAATAAGGTATCAGTTAGTTTATGAACCCTTCTGAGGAAACACCCCTACACTAATAAGTGTTTCAGTTCTCCTTAAAAAAACCATTGAATCTCTGCACAGAATTCTGTGGTGTAACTGAACAACAATTAGTCAAATTTGATTTTCAGGATCAGTAAATGTGTTGCATAGGTTGACATGGAGAAAAGAGCTCTTTTGTTCATAAATCTTGTTTAAAAGAACAATAATAATATCATAAACACATTTATATTTACTGTTTATTCAATCTGTACTTCCACTAATTCTAAAGTAAGATATTTAGCTTTAAAAATTGGGTTTTAGGACACTTCCTGTATACGTATTATCTAAAGCACCATAGAAACCAATGGGCCTGGGTGGGGTATGTTTAACAACATGACTGCTATCAGTAAAGCTAAGAACAGACAGAAATAAAATTCATGGATTTAACTTCAATGATAACATTTTTACAAGTGCTTTGTTTAAATAACTGTCATGCCAAAATGCCAAATCAGCACAAATTTAGATAATAGTTTGTCCATTGGGGGGGGGGTGCTTTGTTAGAATTGTATGTATTAATAACTACAAAAATGAAGATCATGAGCTCTTCACACCCTCTAGTGTCTGACAGTTAGCAGTTTCATAATGCTTGATACCCAGCCTGTTTCTCTGGTCCCCCAGGAAGCCTGCCGGGAGCTCCACATTGAAGATCTGAAGGATCTGGTACCCATGGCATCTTCTAAAGCACAACTGTCAGAAACATGTACTAAACTGCACAAGGTATCCACACATCTTGGGGAGTAATGTATCACTGTAAAACACTGCCTGCATTTCTCTAACAGTGTCAGAACAGATCTGGTGGGCAGTAGGATCAGGCTGAATTACCAATCTCCTTTTAACTCTTCCAGATCCTCTGCAGCATCAGCTCATTGCTCAACAGTCCCCACGCTCCCCAGCTTCTCTATAAGAACAGTACCAGGCTGCAGGGCTCCATCGATGAGCAGGACTTCTTACACCTACTGCCCACCATAGAAATGTGGGCAGGGCAGTTGCTGTCGATTAAGGTAACCGTGGATGTTAATTTCTTGCCCGCTGCAGGCAGTATTTTCACTTTTTCTCATTCACTGCTCTTTGTATATTCTGAAGGCACTACACAGATCTTTGAAGAAGCTAAGTGAAAAGATAGTACCGTATCAGCAGGAAGATCCAGTACAAGAAAATTCTGACAGTGTCTGTGTAGAGGATCTTCAGCTTTTGGTGGACACAATGATACAGGATGTAGAAAGCTGGAAGCAGGTCTGAACCCAGAGAGATTCCAGTCCTAAAAAGGTCATGGGTTTACCAAAATTTTAAAGGACCAAGAGAAGAAGCATATTTATCAATAAAAGCAACGAGTGGGGCAGAAATCACTGCGTATCTTCACATATCTGGCGGGCACTGGTATTTTCCCTGGCTGTAAAACACATTTATATCTGGTTTTATTATTGTATTTATGGGAAAATGCCTGTGTCAGCTCATGGTAAATATGTTTATTTTACCTTTCCCGTGTCTCTGCTGTAGAGTAACTATGAAATACTCTGTCTCTCCCCATGTGTAGCTGAATCAGAGTACTGATTTATTCCACTTTATTATTTATACTAGTAGCTTTCACTGAGGTTCCTGGGTAAATAGATATATTGATGAAGCTGTTGATATCAGATTCCTCGTTGTTTGACACCTGGATATGCCTGTCCCTGCAGGACCCAGCCAGCCTCTCTCCACACACACTGAATGCGCTGGTCTCACATTTCCAGAAGCTGTTTGATGTCCCATCGCTGAGCGGGGTCTTCCCCCGTATGAATGAAGTGTACAGCAAGCTGGGGGAATTAAACAATATGATGAAGAGCCTGTGCTGCCTGCTGGGATTTGGTAGGGAACATGGTGTGTCTGAAATGTAGTTGCACTATGTATGTCTCTTGCTATGCTCACCTGCTCTGTCTATCTTCCTTCAGATGGAGTTGCACCGTCTAGCGCAGTGGTGAATGCTGTTTGGCGATTGTGCAGAGACCTAGAGGAAAGTGACAGTCACAAAGTACAGCAAATACTTGGCTCTTTGGACATTGACAGGTATCAGAGCATCTTACTGTGCTGGAATCAGTCAGATTTTATTCTATCAGCAGAAGCACATGTTAGATGTGTGGCACTTTACAAGGAAAAGCCTAATAATATCATTACAAAAAGTCCAAGCGTGCTGACCTAACATTAACACTGAATATGTCTTCTATAACTTTAAGAAGCAGTCATTATGTGCAACACTTTGCTTCGTCTGATATCTCACCTGATGCCAACAACTCCTAATACCTGGACTCCAGCCTCGCATAAAAATGCCAGTGTGAACCTACCCTAAGGCTTGTCATGGACAATAAACAGCTCTGCATGCTCTCCTGCTTCATTTACAAAGTGTGGCACCACTGTGAGATACAGGCAAGGTGATATGTAGGCTGGGGGAGATGCGGGCCTGGTGAGATACAGACTGAGTAACATACAGGCCGGGTGATATACGTACAGGTTGGTGAGATAAAGACTGAGTAACATACAGGCCAGGTGAGATGCAGGCCTGGTGAGATACAGACTGAGTAACATACAGGCCGGGTGAGATACAGACTGGTGAGATACAGGCAGATGAGATGCATGCTGGGTGAGATTGGCGCTGCTACGGGCACCTCATTCTTTTAAGTAGGAGCTTCCATAATTCTATTTTGACTCCTAAACCCTGAATAAGAGAACATTGTGTCAAGTATATAGGCTCTAAAAGCACAACATTCACTTGGAAACATCAAGCTGATGTTCTTTGGAGCAGGTTGCAACAATTTCATAATCTAAACATTACTAGAACTCTGCCCTAGATGAAGGTTTCTTAAAATAATTACACAGGCAGTAGCAGGGAAATGAAAAGAGAAAAATAACCATAAATAAGAACAATACTTTAAAGTCCAAAATTAAATATCAAAATATAGCTTTTGACTTGCTATCACTTCGGCATGAGCTGAG
This sequence comes from Pipa parva, assembly GCA_019650415.1. Classification (NCBI taxonomy): domain Eukaryota; kingdom Metazoa; phylum Chordata; class Amphibia; order Anura; family Pipidae; genus Pipa; species Pipa parva. The sequence goes on along the minus strand of WMED01018321.1, from coordinate 8,769 downwards.
AGGTTAAAGAGGAACTAAAGTCTCCTAATAAAAAACATTTGTTCATTTAGCTTAAATTCCAGTAAACCCACAGTCTTTTCCTTCCAAGTTAATGATATAATTATCTCTGCTTCTTCTACATGCATTATTTTACCAGTACAAAGCAGCCATTGTAGCAATTTAGTCCCGCCCCCTCCAGAGAAAACTACTGCCCAGGGAAAATTTTTCTTGTTGGTTCAAATCCTGATTATTTTTTTTATCAGTAAATAAGGTGGTACCTGTGTTTTGGGAATACAGTGAAGTGATTTTGTTAAGAAATAAAGGATTTAATAAGCTAATAAAACAAAAAATAAATAAATAAGAGTTTGAACCAATAACCTTCCATAAATAAAACGTAGCACTTAATCACTATGCTATAATTCCACAAGGGAAAAGCATCTGCAAAAGTCATTATATTTACTTTTACAAGCTTCTCATAGAGCTGCAGGTTTGCCTTTAATTGGCCGTGTGACAATACTCAACCAATCAAACACTATGTATGATGATATGTCAGGGATCATTAGTATATTAATGAGGATCCAATATGGCAGCCATGAGATACTAGCACCAGCAGTTATAAAAGATAAAGCTACAGCCTAAAGGTACTGATTAGCTGCTTTATAATATAGCGATTTATGTATCCCCCTCCTCCACTTGTTTGTCTTTTATCTTGCAGTGTGATTAACAAGATACAGGAGCATGACGAGTTCTTCCCAGCATTTGATGGGTTAATAAAAGAGCTGCTTGACGCCTTGGGTAAATATTTTCTCTTTAGCTGCAGCATTGGCACTGAACCGTAGCATACAACAGAACATGTACCAAGCATGCCCACACACAAACAAAATGTACAAGGCTCTTGGCATATTATTTCTTTTAGCAATGGGGTCAAGGTTTATTTCTTAGTACAGCTTATACAACGTCCCATGATCATGTGAGTGTTACACCTTCTGCTCCTCTGTACCGCATGCCCATTATGGAAACATTGTGATTGGTCAGGAGGATCTGGTGATAGTGAACTGTGTAAACTGTCATTGGCTGGGCAAGGACCACATTGCCTCCATATTTATACTCCAGGCTTACTTACTCATTTTCCTTTAACAGAAATCACCCAGCTGGATGAGATCCTGCCCAAGGTGCACAGACTGAAGAACCACAGTTCACATTAAGATTTTTATTGTTGCTATTTTAATTTAATAAAATATTATTTGTTCTAAATGCTTGTGTTGTAATTACATGTGAAATGTATACGTCTCCGTCCAACCTTGTATTACACCTCTGCTTTAGAGACAGAACAATGAGTTACTGAAAAGAGCTTTTGTTTGTAGTAGAGATAGGAACCAGTGATTTCCGTGGTCTACTCCCTATACTATGTACAGACCAGGAGAATAATCAAAATTACAGTGTCCCCTAATGCCCCACTTCTACCTCCACAGCCTTTAGTATTGCTTCTCAGTTTTTCCCAATTTAAACACCAGTGCTCAGTCTTCATAGATGGGGGATGGAGAAGGAGAGAACTAACTCACTAACTGAGCATGTTCCCCCTCCTGAAACTAATTAAAATTCACCTTCACTTGCTTCAGGAAACTTAGCAAAAAAGCAGCGCAGAGACATTGAAAATTGGAGAAAAACAGCTCATAGTCAAAAGTTGATTAGTAATTTATATACTGTGTACAAGTACCAGCCTGGACAAATGTAACATGGGGAGGGGCTAGGATTAGCTGAAAGCCTCTGCTCCAAGTGCATCCTTTATCCTATATCTTTAGATTACTTTTTCACTCAGTGATTCACTTCCAATAATTTGCAATTATGATGCCAGAAAGATTCTCCTGAGCTGCGATGCCATCTAGATGTTTTTTTAAATTGAGTATAGTCAATAATACTTACCTTGATAAAACTCCTTAGCAGGGGGGAAATGCGCATCTATATTTGACTTATGGGAGCCACAGGACTAAGCTCCCTCTACTTACTATACTCCTTTATCCACAATTATTGTGGTTCATTTTATTTTAATATAATTAATAAAGGTTACATTTTATAATACTATCTCCTATTCTTAGGTTTGGTCACTTCCATTTAAGTGTGCAGGTACATTTTCTTCCCTTTCCAGATTTATTTGATTTGCTCCAAGTGCTTGTTTTTTCTTCGACTGCTATGACTATTTTGCAATATTAGTAACATAAATTTGCCACATTAATAACTGTAATAAAAACTAGTTGGCAATAAATAGAAAGCGTATTTTACAGGCTTTAATGTCCCCTTAAGACTTATTTCATCTGCCTGACTTAAATATTTGCATAGATGTCTCACAACCAAGGGAACCACCTTTCCTGATTATTACAGCCACCTTTGACTTGGGGTCTGGCAGATAGTCAGTCCCCAATCGTAATAAAACATGATTTTCAGGGGTTCCAGAAGGGCAGAGAGTTGTATCAGATGGAATCATAGCAAAGTGTGAGTGTTGTAGAAATTCCTTGAGTCAAACCCCAGGAGGTAGGAATCAAGGCTAAGAACATAGACAAGGCACTGGGACAGTTTTATCTGGATTTAACCATGGCTGGGGATGGTAGGGAGTAGAAAGCCCTACAACCCCATGCTCCAGTACAGACCCAGGCATGTTACAGCAGTTATATGCCCTACCAGACAGCACATCCTCATTAACAGTAAAAAGCCTTCCTCTCCATCTTTAAAATTCTTGAAATGAGCCTCATCAAAAAAAATAAATAAATAAAGTCATGCTTTTTCATAGAAGATAACTTCTGTAAATGATCAAGTATCTAAGGTGGTGTCACACAGCCCAGCCATAAACAATGATTGTCTAATATGAGGATACCAGTATCTACCCTTGAGGTCAGGGCGTACCTATTCATTCAATACATATAAAATGCCTTTGAGTCTGAGGATTTCCAACAAATCATTGCAATGCATTTCAGTGTGAAATCAGATCAAGTTGTCAGCAGTATTGGGAACCTCCTGTTGGTCTCTCTCCTAATGGATTGTCATCACCACAAGGATGCTAGATTTGTGGCAGGTGAGCTATCATGGAGAACCACACGTCACAAGTCTAATAACAGATTCCATGTCACTGCTGGGAAGTCCAAGCAGTATTCATTGCTCTCAACAACTGGTCTAACTAAATCAGGAATAGGCCTCTACAGCTCAGAACATTGACTGCTTCATTCCAAGGACCAGTCTTTGGAGGACTTTCTACTCTTGGTGAATGGCTCCAAGATTATAAAGCCTGAGAATCAAAGGTTCTAGAACTTCCATATTTTGTCAACACTAGTCATCCTACAATAAACTGATTCCTTCCAATTTGCACTTAGATGACAGCACTAAGGCAAGAATAGGACTGCATCCACTTCTCATAGACCAGTGGTCTAGGAGGTGCAGAACTCCAAGATTTTTCCTGTGGTCTCTCTAGGAGGGTCTATTGGCAATTGGGCAAAATATGTTGCTACCCAAAGGATGTTTAAGTCTAGATTTTATTGATATCAGTGTTACTGTTTAAATCCTTAATGGGCATGATAAACAATCTATGATTAATAGGACCATACATTGTTTGGTTTCTTCCATTTCCATCACCATTGGTACACAAAAAGCACATACCCTACACCCTAGGCAGCTTTATCCTCAAATTCCCAAACAGGAGCTCAGTTTTAGTGTTCTCCTGAAAGCATGGACATACTTCAGTAAGGTCCAGAGAAATATCAAGGTCAGTGATTAGCATTGGAAACAGAGGAGTGAGAAGGTAGACCTTCAAACTGCAAGTTCTCTACACTCCATCGTGCTACATGGAATTCCTCCTCTGCTTTCTAGTTACTTTATGTTTTATTAGGAAAGATTGGTGGGTGAACATGGGAGAACAAAGCTTTTTGGACAACAACCATCCTCCCTTTGACCAGGAACACAAAATTGGTCAGGAAGGTGGAATCAGGGTTCCCAAATCTTGCAAAAGGTTAAATTTTTACTGATCGGGGCTTTTTTTTTTTTTTTTTTTACATAGAAATGTGTCCAGTTCACAAACAGTTCACAAACAGTTCACAGATGGTTGATAACTCTAGGTGTAACCGAGTCCCTCTTTCATTATGGTTTTGCAACTCTCCCTCCTTCTCTACACAGAACCTTTATGTCTATTGCAAATCTCTATATAAACATATAAAAATTCCAAACACAAGGAACTTTGTCAGTCAAGGATTATTGGACTGTTTTACCTTGCAAAATGGCATTCCTATAGTTTAAGGAATGTGAAGAATCTAGATTTGCCAGATTACCCATCAGATTAAAGTTACTCACTTTTTCAGGCATTTTATGCAAATATTTTTTTTATTACTGGGAGTTAAGTGGTCCTTTAAGATTAATGTTCTAGAAGGTTACTGATACATAAATAAAATCACCAAATAAAATGGGTATGTGCTATTATTTTATTAGAAAAATAAATATTCCTTGTACCAATGTATTTTAGCACAAACATTTAAAAGAGTTTATTATGATAGGACTTCAAGGTGAGCTATGAAAGAAGTCTTATTTTATGCAGAATCTGTGTAATAAATTATATATATTATACAAATCTTTTTTTTTCTGAAATAATAAATAAAACATCATTGGACTTAACCTTATAAATTCTGCAAGATTAAACTGCAGCAGAGAATGCAGTAAATGATCAAACAGACAAGCAGAAAGTGCAGTGGACCCCCGACACGAATACAGCAATTTACACACATAATAAATTAGGGACAGACCAGTCTTCGGGTCCACAAAGGGTGTCTGAGGACTAAAAATATATAAATTTTTTTTTTTAACTTTAGAAAACCAATTAGAAATATACATCTGTACACAAGTGTCAGATTAGGGGTGTAATACCCAGCATTAGAAATATTCCCAAGGCTTGTGATTTTCACGTGGATTGATCAGGAGCTCGGATGTCCGGTTGGCGTCAGCTCAAACCTACAGGGTGATTAGTGAGAGATGGGTAAGATGGGTAAATCTTGGTAAAATACACTGAGACATTGTCACATTAACCAATCATAGGCAGAGTCAGAAATACATTATACTGGGCAACTATGTAACCAAGCTATGTCCCACAATGCCACTGACTAACTCCCCATGTATTGTCTAGTAATGTGACCAAACCATATTATCAAGGAGCAGAGCTCTATTCAAGCAATCCTGAATGTGACTAACAGTAATCCATATAAGCTCCACTCAAGCTCATCAATACATTTGCTGTATCCTTGTCTGACTTTTCATATTCCACCAGCTCATGCTAAACTACACCTTCCAGCATCCCCTTATAGGCATATATGTTGGCTATCCCTATACATGACTTACAGTGTTGTAGTGAAACACAAGGGATGATGATCAACCAAGGTCATGGCACAGGGATAATTACCATTTTAACTTGACAACCCAGAAATAGATTTGTCTTAACACAAACAAATGTGTTTAAAGAGCACATGATAGTTACCAGTCTGTAAATCCCTGGGCCAGGTCCATTTTAGATAAATCCACCAGGGCCTAGAAGAGAAGCACATTTCAGTACCATGCGAGTCAGATCAGGTGACAAAAGCTATAACAGAGGATATTTGGCATAACCTGGTTCTTTCCATAGAGACTGCTAAACCTACAGAGCAACAGATCACATATCCATGGGCAAGCAGTGTAGATATGCACCAGATCCTGGATTCACTTCATAAGTCTGTAAGTACTGTCTGCCCTGCCGAGAACCCTAAACCAGTGTAGTGGCAGAACCATTAACAGTCGGTTGTGAGAAGTCTGTAAGTACTGTCTGTCCTGCAGAGAACCCTAAACCAGTGTAGTCACGCAACCTTTAATAGTTGGTTGTTAAACAACCAGGTTAAAATCAGATTTCTATCACTATCTACAAACTCACTCCTGCACATTTCACAGTTCCAGGATGTTCTCCTGTGCCAGATCCAAAATCCTCTTAAATGCCTTCTCAGGGCAACACTCCCTCTCTAAAGAGAGTAGAGTAGAGATGTAGAACTTGCAGTGACACTGACAATCCCTACAAACTTCTTTCACTACAGCCACATGGACACATAGGTACACTATAATGGGGTGCACAGCTACCCACTATCTACCTAGACCAGCTGATCCCACTTGCAGATGCCTAGTGCATCACCTGGCTGGGTGATAGCTGAAAGCTCTCCCAATACAGATCATTACAAAAACTCAAAAGGAGTCCTAAATTAGCGAGTAAAGTATGCTAATCTAAGATATTTACAGGGGTGTCATTACAGACTTTGGCTACTAGATGGAGCCCTTAATACAGAAATAGTTGATCAGTGAGCAAGAGTTTGCTCATAGTCTCAGTATTGTGCCAGCATGATGGCAAAAGCCAAAATTGGCAGACAAGGTTTCCCATTTACTCAATTCTCAATCCAGCAAGGAAATACAGTCTAGTCCAGCATATCCCGGGGTCATTGAGGTGTAATGTACCTGGAACAGCATAACTGAAGCCAATTGGAATGTTGGGATGTATTCTGATGTCACACTCAAAGCACTTTAACTCATTTCAGCCTGAAAGGGCTGAGACTCATCAACAAGGTTCTTCTGGATTGTCAGTGTCACTGCAAGTTCTACAACTCTACAGAGAACCCCAATTACCCCTATTTGTACCCGTGACCTCATCTCTGTACATATTACCCTCACTATATTGCTACAGTTAACTGACCATTACATGGGATTATCTGCTGGAACACAAAGCTTTATACCCACAGTTGGGTTAGTGCAGGAGAAACCGACCAGCTTGTTAGTTTCTCCTTACCCTTTTCTATTCCCTGGTGGTATCTGGGGGAGAAACCAGTCTTTTCTCTTACACTCAGCTAATTCCATGTTTGCTTTATGGCAGGATCACACATGTTGGGGGAGGGAAGAGACATACTGAATAGATTATTAAAGATTTATTTGTTTAGTCACAGTTCTCTTTTTTCCTTTTCCCTCTAATCTACTTCCTCTTCCTCAGCTCAGTTTGGAATCTTAAGCCAAGGAAATCAATAAAAGACTTGAGAATTCTGAGTAACCAATCACAATCCTGCAGGTGTGTGACCTCACAGAGGCACCACCCACCTGCTTCTTTCTTATTGGTTTATCATAAATCTCAATTCTGTGGATCAAGTCATTGACATGAGATTTCACATTGATCAGCTGAAATAAAAGAAAGAGGAGAGGCATATAAATGAGAAAAAACACTGAAAATAAGTAATTTATATTATGAAAGTAATTTACTAAACTGTGACAATCAGACAGACAAATAACAGTGAGACTGTTCCATTAGCTCCCTGTTAGCATAGAAAGCCCAGGTTCAGCTTAGAGGTAATTTCCTAAATAAAGTAAATTCTAATCAGAACCTTGATTAGTAGAGATAACCATAGTAACCACCCATGAAGAGTCCAGTTGACTCACCTTCCCTAGTTCTTTTCTCTCCCGTGATCCGAAGGCTCGGTTATTTTTCACAGCGACATCCAACATCCGTTTCTGAGCATCTTCCAGCGAGACCAGGAACTCAAATCTGTCAATAGACATGCACAATATAGAGTTAGCTCCTCTACTCACTTATTAAAGGCAAATAAAAATGAAACGCACTTGTATCTGGTGCCATTTTCTTCTGTGTTGGGCTAAATAATAGCAAAAACTTTCTGGTTTCACACAAATTTTTTTACATTTATTTTTATAAATATTATATTATGTTTGGCGTACAAACATCGGTATCGCCCCCACTGTCATCTTGCAGAGAATTGTATGTATGTACATATAATTTTAACTTATAAAGCGCCACAAATTTACGCAGCGCTGTACAATTCAGCAATACAAGTACAACACAGACATGGGAAAAGTGCATTAAACACTACAAGTAAAATATCACAAAGAAACATCAAATTAAGTGCTAGGTTGTGATTGACACAAGAGGTTGGATGTTCCTGCCCCAAGCAGCTTATAATCTAAGTACCTGTTTCTAGCAGATGGGGGCAGCACTAGGCTCCTCCCTTCTATAGGCAGCTGCCTGTCCTGTCTCTACTGTACATATGCCCCTGATGTTAATATGCATCTCTCCCGGCGACCTTTCTTCTATAAAGTGCAGTAAAGCTGTAAAGCACTTATGGGTAATCCTGGCAGGAACACCGAGTTACAGTAGTGAAGCACAAGCCCATCCTAATGATAGATTTAGAGGCCAATTCCCCCATATATAATATAGGCATATTAATAGTTACATGAGCAGGTAACACTCACCTCTCATCATAGTGAGGGTCGAGGGTCTTTCTCTTTACACTGGTCTTCTTCCGGCTGGACCACCTCCTGTCAGGCAACAGATAGACGCGGACATACGGGTCAGCCCCATGACTGGAGCACTGGGTCAGGTTCCTGTAAAGGGTCAGAAATCCCCAGATAATCTTAGGTATAAATAACTTGACATTGTTCTACACAACGTGCCGATACCAAGTGCCTGGGTAACATGAGTGCAGGATTATAGTGGAGTGAGGCCGGGAACAAGCAGAGACAATACAATTACAGACGTGTGGACCAATGCTAAATAATTCGTAAATTAAAAAAATTACATTCCCATTGTAACTACCGGTAATGCTTTCTTCTCCTACCCCAGACCTGGGCAAGGCGCGGCCCGCCTCCTGTCTCTGACCGGCCCACCCGGGATCGCCCCTCTCCCTACCTGCTTGTTCCTTGAGCCGGTGTTTAGCGCTAGCGTACCTCCTCCTCCTGTAACTTCCTGTCAGC
>WMED01018320.1:0-12743 GCA_019650415.1 Pipa parva | reverse complement strand
ATATATATATATATATATATATATATATATATATATATATATATAGGGTATATATATAATGAGTATTGCAATATTTGGTGATACCTTTTTATTGGAACTAACAATCTTTTTAAAAAATAAACAAGCTTTCGGAGGGTTAACTCTCCTTCATTCATCAGGTTACAAGGCAATATACCTGATGAAGGAGGGAGAAAAGCCTGTTTATTTAAAAAGACTGTTAGTCCAATAAAAAAGGTATCACCAAATACTGCAATATTCATTTTTTACATCTGTGGACTAACACAACCACTCTACCCTAACTTTATATAATATATATATATATATATATATATATATATATATAAACAGCAAAAAATCCAAGCACACCACCTTAAATAATCATGTACCCAATGCTGTACAAGTAAACAAATAAGCCAACTTTTGCTATATATAGAATTACCTTTAATCATTGCCCCTTTAAAGGTTTATGAAAAATGATTTTTTGGGGTTTTTTTTTATATTTAAAAAAGTTATCAAGAAAAGAGATACAAATAAACAACAACAAAAAAAAAACAATTTACAAATGATATAAAATGAATTCCTTATAAATGAAAGCCAATTGATTAACTCATTTAATTTGCTTACATTACACAAAAAGCAGATATGCAATCATAATATATATGTAAATGTAATTATAAATACAGCAAATAGCCATGCCTCAGGTATCACTAATTAATTCTGTACATTACAAAACCATGAGCATGTCTAAAGATTTACCCTGTGAATAACCCAATGGAACTGAACTGGATGTTTTCTAATTAACGCTGGAAACTACAGAACAACTTTGTTTTGTAGAATGTTTGTTTTTGACTTGCTCTCATTATCAACTTATTACCTACTAAATATTGTCTGTTTATTTCACTCTTTTTTAATATACATTTTTCTGTAAAAGTATATGTGTGTATGACATTGTCTTCCTGAAAGTATTTAACGATTTGTGTAATGCATGGTAACCAGCACAATAAATGGGAATCTGTCTATAACAGTTCCATTCCATTCAGGAGGAGCCTTTTGGAATGCAGGTGCTACCAGGACATAGTGCTCCTATTGGTAGGACATTGGATGTTCTATACTTAATAACTGCAGCATTCCAGTACCATAGTTATTCATCATGTGACATTATTTTGTGGCCTTTTTCAAATGTCTAAGGTTTATAATTGGGGCAGTGAGGGGGTAAGGTACTGAATACCTTTCTACTAATGTTATTCCATTGTATAGCCCTTGCTCAGTATAAAACATTGTTATTTACACGTTTTTTACATATTATTACTATTAGATCCTGTCATTAACACCTTTGTACAGTGACTGGTTGTAGTGGAAGGCGCTTTTCCATGAATCATTTGTATTAGGGGCTTGCAGTTTCATTACAGCATATACAATTGCCTTTTTATTTTTTACCTCCTCACTCGCCGTACACAGGGAATACCATTAGCATAGCTGCTCCTAATTAACATATCTCACTTCCTCATCACGAGTGAGTCTGCAGCCCTCACACAGCATGTACAATTGCCGGCAGTTCTAGGAGATGGATTTTTACTGATTATACCAGCGCCAGCCACTGCACACCTGACACTTGTAACTAAGGTATGTTTTACTATTTATACACTGTGTTTGTAGGGCACCCTCACCTATGATTAAGCGCCCTAGCGCGAAACGCGTTAGGGGGTGCCCTTATCATTGTTTTTTGAATTGTTTTAACTTCAGAGGATCTTGTTTTTAAATATGACACAATAAAGCCTTTTGCTTTTACCTTTGGGAGTGCCAAGGACATAGTTTTGTTGCTGAATACAGATGAAACTCCTGCAAAGATCAGTTTTCAATAGGATTTATTTTTCAAAAATCTATAAAAAATATATATTAAACCAAAATGTTTTTAACCTGCTATGGCATGCTGTATGGTGATGCTGCAAAGGTGGAGAAATGTAGTGTGTCAGGAGATGAGCAATAAATAGCCTCTTCATTCCCTACTTGGAACTTACTATGTAGGGCCAAATCATTCCATTTGGTATTTATAATCCAAGGCAGAACTTAGAACATTATTTCTGTTTATCTGTACATTGTTTAGCTTAATCTTAGGTCTGTAAATATAAATCACAATCTTGTAGATCTACCAAAACTTTGAACTGAATTTTAAGACTTTTGGAAACAGAAAAGTTTTTCTTTAGGAAAAGGAATCTGGATTTGAAAAGCTAACACAGTTGAAGGGAAGTTAGACTAAAGGGGGATATTCAGAAATAATTGCAGGAGACATCGTCCTCATGGTATCTAGTCATACAGAGTTTCCGTAGCCTCTAAAATAGATTTGCAGATATCTGGTCTCATTGATGGATAGGGATTGATAAACTAGCATCAGTTTTCAGGATGGCTATTGATTATATAAAGAAGTGGACCAAATCCTATGGAACCACAGAGAATCCTAATGCACTCTCCCACCTATTATATAATGACTGCCATTCTTTCTCATTAGAATTTCTTGACCTTGTTAAATTGTCTGCACCAACCAGGAACTTATATATATTTTAGAGAGTGTTACTCATTCATGTCCTCTGGAAACACTGTATTAAAATTATTTTCTGACATGTTAGAAGCTTTGAGAAGACTAATGTTGACAATTACAATATTTTGCTACATTAAAAGATACAAGGACACACAACAAGTGCATATTAAAATCAACAGCAAACTAGACAGGTACTAGCAAGAGCCCCCTCCTATAGGGGTACCTCCTGAATATCTAATAATTGATTATCAAGCCTGCCAGATAACTGTACAGTTTATAGTGAAGGCTCAAGTTAATACAGAGCTTTCCTGTAATTACTGTATAGCAAGTCACAGAACAGCAAATATTGTGATTGGGATTGTTGGGATTGGTACACATTTATACCTGCAAACTTATTAGAGATGACCAAAAGGGTTCAGAATGGGATGAAGTCCATAAAAAGTTCAAGGCTCTTATCTGTTTCTTAGTAAAACCTAAATCCTTAAAATGTTTTAGGAAAAAATGATCACAGTTACAAGACCAGTGACTAGCAACAATCCTTTTATAAGTCTTATCTTTGTCATAAATTATTTTCCTTTCTCCCCATTTATACAAAGAGCTAGGGTAAGGAAGATGTTTTGCAAACCTCTACTCACAACTGTAAAACTTCAGCAGTGGTAGCCCTGAATGGACATTGTTCCCTCTTTCCTCTTAAGAAATTAATACTATAAATACCTGTAAAATCATTTCATGGAATGTTAGAAGGTTAAACCTTCTTTAACTTTTTAAATTAATTCGACAGTTGAATTTGCACCTTAGTGAATAACCCCCTAACTATTTAATGGAGAGAATGGCAGGTGCATATACTGAGAGATGAATCCAAATACTAAGATATACTGTTTTTTAACATTTCCAGTAAGTTTCACTCCTAGACCCCTTAGCCAGGAAGTAGTTTTGTACATCTTAAGTACAGATAAGAGGTATTTAATTAACATTTATGCTTAATATTTGTATTTATTTATGTGTTTCAGCACATTGTTACAGCTTTTAGTACCCTTCTATCTGTGTATGTAAGTCTTCCTCCAATTTAGATTGTAAGCTCTACAGGGCAGGAATCTCCAACCTCTTATTTCAACCACAATCTAGTACTTAAAGTGATGTATCATTGTGATATTTTACTTGTATTGTACAATGCACTTTTCCCATATTTGTATTGCTGAATTGTACAGCATTGCGTACATTTGTAGCGCTTTATAAATAATATTATGCCTACATACATTTCTACCTCTATGCCATATGTATTCTTGTTTGAAAAAATATTAGAGACATACATTTTTCATAACATCTGAATTAATCATTTTATGTCTTCATTCTAAAATTTTATTTTTATCATCGTCAGGTTTCTTCACACTCTGTATCTGTTGCCTTAAAAATAATGGTTGTCTGCAACTGTGGTTATTATGGCATATTACAAGATGCTCCCTTGGCTTAACCAAAAGGCACCAAGCAAATAACAAGTAAAAAAGAATTTTTTTTAAAGAAAAACTGACATGATGTAAGAAGGCTACACTGTGATACGAGAAGCCAGCGGACTCAAGGGAAATATCAGGGATTGATACTTTATAGAAACATGGCGGAGTTACAGATTTGCCTTGAAGCAAAGTTCACAGAGGGTAATGCAGTAAGGGAATATAAAATGCCTCAGTACAGATATGAGATTAGCCCAATATACAAGAAAGCAAAGATTGTAAAGTACCAAAAGACAAGGGTTAGGGAAAAAGACATGCAAGGCTAATCAGCCACATTCTTCTGCTTCCAGTTTCCATGGCTCTGTTTGTCAAGATACGATCCTTTTGTGGGCAAAACTCTTCTAAACTTTGGAAGAAAGTAAGTAAATAGATGAAAACAGTTTATATACTGTATATATATATATATATATATATATATATATATATATATATATATATAATATATAGGATAAATATTGCAATAACAAAAATGGTTTTAGACTAGTTTACCCATACATATTGACACTGAAGGGTTATTCACTAAAACCTGAATTGTTGCGCATAGGTGTGAATTCGCCAGATAAAGACAGTCACTATTTTGTCACAGTCGCGTCTTTATAATGAAAATATTGTCACAGTCGCAACTTTATTATGGGAAAATTGTCACAATCTTACCATTAAAAAATTGGCACGACTTTACAATGGGAAATTGTCGCGGATTTGCTATGGGAATCCGCTGTTTGCGAACTTGACAGTTGATTTAGCACCTTAGTGAATAACCCCCTGAATGTGATGCTATTCAAAAAAAAAAATCTGGACACTTTACCTTTAGGATTCTTTGTGTATGCCTTTAATCGGGTTATTTCAGATGCATTGCTTTCTTGGTAAAGAGTAGACTGTTTTTATTTATTGTGATTATTTATATAGTGCAGACATTTTCCACTACGCTTTATAGAATATTAACCAGTTGTTTCAGTTTCTGCTATTGTGCAACAGTCTAGTTTTCCTAAGCAGTCACATAAAGAGAAATAAACTAGGGCCTATTTTTAGTAAAGCTCCAAATAACCTACTATACTTTTAGATTGTGGGAGAAACCCAGAGTGCCTAGAGAAAACCAACATATGTACAGAGAGATACATGCACATTCCATGCAGATGATGCCCACATTGATGATGAACCCAGGACCCAGTGCTCAGTGTTAACCACCGAGCAACTGCTCTGCCCAGATTTATAAAAAAATATGCAGTATGTATTAGTAACTACGTATATATATATATATATATATATATATATATATATATATATATACACAGTATATATACACACATATATAATCTATGTCAGAAACATAAATAATCTTTTTATTCATGCTGCAATAAAAACAGCGTTATGAATATTTAAACAATCTTACAATCATATAGATAGACAAACAGTCCGGCAGGCAAGCAGACAGATAGACAGATAGACAGACAGACAGATAGATAGGAACTTCCCATAGAACTTGAGATAGACACTTGTTAAATACATTCACATATTCAGAGTGTAGTTATACTCCCTTTAGCACAGCGGTTCTCAACCTACCTTAGGCCATGACCCCCACAATGATGTCATCACACCGAGGTGTATCTGCATGTGGGCAGACCCACAGGTTGAGAACTGCTGCTTTAGCACAACAGGAATCCAAGAGCAGCTCTCACTTTTTAGACTCAGTGCAGGCATTCCAACCTCTGGACATATCATAGGGTTCCCTTGCTTTTCTGAGATCTGGCAATGCCTTTGTCTGTTTCACCCTAGGGTGTACTAGCACCTCCAGATATATAGGATTATACCCTATGGCCCTTTTCTTGAGACTCTTCTTGTCTGTGATCCAAATAGTTATGTCACCCTTCTCTTGCTCAGGGTTAGCTATCACTCCAATGTGGTCTAATGCAGGGACCCAGCTACCTTTTGCTGCATGCAGAGATCCTCCACCGCATCTGGTGGAGGCCGTAGGTATCAAAGACCCTCTCACTTCCTGGACAATAACTTACAGTATATAACCTCTGAGGAAAAACTCCTCCCAGCTATGATGTATACATTACATTCCTTTAGTAATGACTACTTTACTCCACTAGATGGAACTATTAACATATTCTTAGCAAAATTAGTATCACGCATCGCTAAAAGGCTCTAAAAACATAATTGGTAAAAGGATATCGAATCCTACCTTTTCCATTCTCTTACACAAGTTATTTTAAAGAGCAAACTTAACAGTATATCTATTTACTTTGACGCTCAATAGGATCTCTGGCAAATGTTCTTAATTTTAGTCAAGAAATGTTAGCATAAATATGTATCTAAGGATCATGAATGCCATATTTCAAGAATATTTCATTTCTTTGGTTTTCCAGCAATTGCTTGTTTTTGGTGAGTTTCTATTACTGTATTTTAGTATATTATTACAAGAAAATGACTGTTTTAGAAAGGTAGACAATTATGAGCATGCAGTGACTTTTGAATAACTTCTTAGTATTACATTTTGTCTGCCTGCAGGCATAATGCATTTATGATTTACTGTTATTGACATCTTTTCAAGCTGCTTCTTAAAAGCAAATTAAAATCACATTCTTTATTTTTTCTATAAATCAACCTAGTTAAATTTCACTTTTTCCATCTACAAAATATAATTTTCTTAAATGATATTCTCATATAAAATCCCGAACTATTTTGAAATGTTGCCATGGTGAGCAGGGGAAATTACAAGTCAAATTATAAGGGAACTTTTTAAACAGAACCTGATTACCTTCAGCATGAAAATTAAACTGCTAGTATCCCTATAGAATACCATGATGAACTAGCAAAATGACAACAAAAAATAAATAAAACGATTCAGTTCAGGGAAAAAGAGTATAGCACTAGCCATTAGCGAAGATCAATGACTCTAATCAGTCTACAGTAGTATGGCCCAATTCACTGTTCTATCACAAAGGGTGGTTATAGTAATGTAATGACAGACAAACAGCATTTATTAACTGCTCACAGAGCTTCCATCCATTGTTCTTCTATAGCATACAAGCAGTAACACTGAGCAGAAAATATAGTATATACTGTATATATATATATATATATATAATTACTAATAACACATACTGCATATTTTTTTTTTAATAAATCGGGGCAGTGCAGTTGCTCGGTGGTTAACACTGAGCACTGGGTCCTGGGTTCAACATCAATGTGGGCATCTTCTGCATGGAGAGTGTATGTATCTCTCCATACATATGTGGGTTTTCTCTAGGAACACTGGGTTTCTCCCACAGTCACTCTGGGTTTCTCCCACAATCTAAAAGTATAGTAGGCTAGTTGGAGCTTTACTAAAAATAGGCCCTAGTTTATTTCTCTTTATGTGACTGCTAAAGGAAAACTAGACTGTTGCACAATAGCAGAAAGTGAAACAAGCTTAGTGTTAGATGTCTGCACTATATAAATAATCACAATAAATAAAAACAGTCTTGTGTTTACCAAGAAAGCAATGCATCTGAAATAACCCGATTAAAGGCATACACAAAGAATCCTAAAGGTAAAGTGTCCAGATTTTTTTTTTTTTTGAATAGCATCAAATTCAAGGGGTTATTCACTTAGGTGCGAATTCTCAAACTGCGGATTCCCATAGCAAATCCGCGACAATTCCCCATTGTAAAGACACAACAATTTTTTTAAAGTTAAGATTGCAACAATTTTCCCATAATAAAGTTGCGACTGCGACAATATTCTCATTATAAAGACGCGACTGTGACAATAGCAGCCTATTGCGACTGTCTTTATCTGGCGAATTCGCACCTATACGCAACAATTCAGGTTTTAGTGAATAACCCTCAGTGTCAATATGTATGGGTAAACTAGTCTAAAACCATTTTTGCTATTTCAATAGTTATCCTTAATATTTTTGATTAAAAAATAATAACAATGAAGTAGAAAGAGAATATTAGTCTGAATTCCCTGTCTGTGAATTGGGCCCAAGTTTGCTCATCAGAATCACAACTGCAGTTGTTACTATTAGCTCTTTAAGATAAGAAAATATTGCATTATTTTTTCCAGTTACAAGAAGAGAGTTTTACTGAACAGCTTGCATTTATACCACAGAGCAGGTTTCAACAATTCTAACAAATTTCAAATGTTAATAAAACTCTCCCCCGGGTGCAGATTATAGCAGCATCACAATATATCTGGAGGCAACAGCCATAACAAGAAAAAAAAAGAATGACAAAGTTTATTTTGAAATAAATTGTTTATTAAAAAAAATAGTTTGGGACTTGGCAGCAAATACAAGCAAATGAATACTTTAACTTCTTCCATAATTAAGTAAATCAGTCTTCAATGCTTTTAATGTTTATCTGTTTAACAAAGATTATTCAGTGTTTATGGCCCAAAATTTAACATGTTTGTCAGGTGTTAATATCCATTTAAGGTAATTGAATAATTATGCATTTATACATCACAGCATGTCATTTATACAAAGATAACTTATAAAAATATTATATATTAATAATGAAGGTGAATGAACACAGGTGAACAGCACACCTAGGAACTTATGGGGCATTAATGGCCCAGAGTCCCACACTCTGCTAAGTTTTTGCAGCTGGGGACAGGGTTTATTGACATGAGTTAAGTCATAGAGAGGGTAGGGCTCTTCTACTTTTGGCAAATTTGGCTGCTTTGGGCAGAATAGGGCAAGATTAATGTGGGTATGGGACAATTAACCAAACTGGTCAAATTGTGGGTTTCCCCAAGGACCTTTACTTTGCAAACCAGAAGTCTCTGGATGAAAGAATAGGATCAGAAGAAGGATCCAAATAATTCCCTGGATCAAGATCCCACCTCCAGTTATCCAGTACCCATAACTTGTTATGTTCTTACACTGAAGGATCAGAATAATTCCCTGGATCAAGATCCCACCTCCAGTTATCCAGTACCCATAACTTGTAATGTTCTTACACTGAAGGATCAGAATAATTTCCTGGATCAAGATCCCACATCCAGTTATCCAGTACCCATAACTTGTAATGTTCTTACACTGAAGGAAAGCATCCAAATCCCCTTTGAACTCTAATGGAATTAACCATAACAACTTATTCAGGAAGAGAGTTCCATAACCTCACTGTTCTTACAATATAAAAAAAACCCTTCTATGTTGATGCAGAAACTTTCTTTCCTATAAACATAGAGGATGCCCCCTTTCTTTCCTCTAAACGTAGAGGATACTCTCTCTGAACTTCTAATGTTTTCTTATTCCCCCAAAAAAACCTTTAATATCAGTAGAACATATACGGTTGGTTGACTGCTGTCTTTCATAGTATAAGGCTTGACTGAAGAACCTACTTGTATGCCAAATGTGTGCTAGTTTATAGTATTCAGTGGCTGCTAGTGGCTTTTACTGGAACATCTGGGGTGGGAGGACTTTGTAGGGGACAGGAATGCTGCATAAACTGTAGTGAGGGGTGAGTGTTCATCATGACAGTTACAAACATGTTGCAGGCACAGGAGTTACAGTATGTTCATTACAAACTCATTAAACTTCAAATGCTTAAGTTTTATCTTCCTCCCTACCTTTTCTAGTTCTTGGGTGCGAAATGTATTAAAATCAAAAATCGAAATATTGGCTTTTTTTTTTTACCAATATCGCGATATTGAAAGATTTTTGCCGATATTGTGATATCTGCAATATCACAGCTCCGATATCACGATATCAGCAAAAAAAATCGGCAATATCGGAGCCGCCATATCACGTTATCAGCAAAAATCAGTGATATCGGAACTGCAATATCACAATACTGGAAAAAATCAGTGATATTGTGGTTCCAATATCATCAATTTTTGCTGATATCGTGATATCAGAACTGTGGTATCACCGATTTTTGCCGATATCATGATATCGCGGCTCTGATATCACCGATTTTTGCCGATATTGTGATATCATGGTTAAGATATCACCTGGTTTTGCTGATATCATGATATTGCGGTTCTGATATCACCAATTTTTGCCGATATAGTGATATCGTGGTTCCGATATCACAGATTTTTGCTGATATTGTGATATCGGAACTGCGATATTGCCAATATTGGCAATAGCGATGTCACGATATAAAAAAATGGCCAATATCACAATATCAATATCGCCATATTGAAAAACAGCCGATATTGCAGTATCGGTAATATCTATATTGTGATATTGGTAACAATCATTCGATATCGCAATATCAATATTTTCGATTTTAATAAATTTCGCCCAAAGGAATCTCTTTGGTTTTCACTGAGTTGAAGTGCAATTAAAGTTGTAATTAAAGGTTTTTCATGGTTTCTTCACTTTCTATATAAATGCTAAGGTTGTAGATTTTGCCAGCCACACTCTGAACCCAAGCACATTGCTCCTTAACCCTATTACACTCGACATGGTGCAAACTGTGTGCACATCCAGGTAAATCTTTTACCTGTTCCTACACATTCTTCTAACTGGTAAAGGCTATAAAGTTTCCTTCACAGTGTTTTATCAATAGTCTACCAGTTTTACCTTCTTACTTCATATATATTCGCCACTCTAGCTTGCCCATGTAGCACCATTGAGAATTTCATGCCATTAACGCCTGGTAGTGAGTCAAGAGTAGATTAGAGTCAGAGGGTTATTGACTAAAGTTTAAATTGTTGTTTAAAGGTGTGAATTCACCATCTAAAAATGGTCACAGTAGACTGCTACTGTCACAGTCGCGGCTTCATTATGGGAATATTGTCACGGCCGTGACTTTAAAGTGGTCGCAGTTGTGGATTTGCTATGGGAATCTGTTGTTTGAGAATTTGATTTCCAAATTCTCACTTTAGTCAATAACCCTCTTAGTCCCTAGTGAATGTTAAAGGAAGATCATAACATCAAGACAGTGATTCCTTTGGATATGGGTATGGTTCCCCAGAGGTTTCATAAATTAATATGTTTTCTTTTTTAAGTTTAATTTCTTTACTATTCTAGTTATAAAAACCCTTTATAGATTTAATATAATTTCACTGTTTTCATTATACTCATTTCATTATATTCATTCATTACATTGATTATTTTTTTAACTTGCAATTTAAAGTAAATTAACCCACTTTTAACCCACAGACCACTCCAGAGCATGGCACAACTTTCTCTATCAATCACAACGGTAAGTATAAATATTAAGGTTTTTATTTGCTAGAGACATCACAGTAACTAATGAAAAAGAAAGGTGTTGATTTTCATGTGTAAGAATTAACAAATAGGAGCATCTTAATTTGCATATGAGTTAATCATTTTTGGAAAGAAATTACATTTTATTTCATTCTTTTATTCACTTGGTTTCTATTCTTAACCAGTCATATTGTTCCTTCCATAATAATTTAGCTTTCCACTGACAAATTTAGACAGTTCATTATAAATGATATGTTGTGACATATGCAATTAAATTGTAAATTGAATGTGCATTTGGGAGGACACACAAAATAAACTTACTCATGCTTAATGTTATATTAAATAAGGACCCGTCACTATGCACATAGCAACTACACTCAAATTATGAAGTGCGGGCGCTAACTCACCAGATTGTCTTATACTCAAAATTTTAAAAAGAGTAAAATAAATCTGAAAAAAAAAAACAAGAAAACTATGACAAAGAAACAAAAGAAAGGAAAAAGAAAATATATATAGTAGGGAACTTGTAGTACTCTAAATAGTATAGCAAACTATAATGTATACAGTATATAATTATCTATGAACACCTTAGGGCAGGGGTAGGCAAACCATGGCTCTGGAGACACATGTGGCACTTCAAGCCTCCATGCTGTGGCTCCCTTCTGTCTTAACTGACAAATGAAAAAAAAAAAGAATAAAGGTTGTTTATCAATGTAATTTTGATTTATTTATTATTTTATTTTTAATATTTTCTTCTGTTTATTGTGTTCTGATGTTGTAACAGGAAAAATTAAAACAAAAAATTGAAAAACCTTTTAGAAGTGTCTAAGCTGTTATGTTTTGTGGCTCCAGACTACCTTTCTTCAGTGAAAGATGGAGCAAAATGATTCTTTTGATAGTAAAGTTTGCTGACCCCTGCCTTAGGGTGTGTGTGTATTTAATGTTAGTTTGTGCATATTGGGAGGTACTTTGGTGTTAATAAAGCTCTTGGTCTATTATCCATTTCCCCCTTTTTCGTATTACATTTAGGGGGGAATTTAAAGTGTTCTCTGATGTCCACGTGCAGGACATCAGTGAGCGCATAACAGTCTGTGCGAAGTGAGCCGAAGGATCCGGACCTCACTTCACACTATGGTGAATTCCCCCCTTAGTTTGTTATTAGTTTGTTATTTGGAGTTCTACCAGTTCCCCACTATACATTTTCTTTTTTCCTTTCTTTTGCTTTTTCTTCATAGTTTTCTTGTTTTTCTATGCTTTATTCTACTCTTTTTTTTAAATATTTTCTGTACTTTTGTTATGTTCCTCCTAAATATAATACAGTATTTATGGGATCTTCAACCTGTGTCTGTTGAGTGGTTGTAGAAATACAAGTCCAAGCATTACAACAACAGTAAAGCTGTAGTTTAGCAACAGATCAAGCATGAAAAAAAACCCAAAGTAATTAACATCTCTGAGAAATTTTTTAGTCACTGTAATGATTCCTGTTATTTACTAAAATACCTACATATCATCTGCAGACTGGTCATTGAGTATACTTCATCATTTC
>WMED01018319.1:0-12743 GCA_019650415.1 Pipa parva | reverse complement strand
ATTTGCATTGACCATTTAGGAAAATCTGAGAAAAATATCACTTGCATAATAGTTTGGAACGCAGTGTATTAAATGATACTGTAAAAGGCACAATTTACTATTGCATTGAATACAATCCCGTGAATTATAAAGAGAACTTTCCTGTTTTCCTTATATTTTTGCTAATGAAGCCACTGGATTTGGGCTTAAAGGTTTAACAAGTTTGGAAAAAAACATTATTTATATCTGACATGTACACATATAGAAAGCCAACTTAACCATTAAACTGTAAAAATGATTTTGGGATCAGTAGTTCTTGCCTCTTGTATATACAGCTCTGCTCCCCCTCCCATTCTGTGTACAGACTTTTCCTGTGCAGTGCCGATAGGCCCTGTGCCTCGAGTGACATCACTCACTGTACAGAGAGCTATTCTTGTGGGGGAAACTCCTCCCCCTCTCCTTATCTAAAAAACCTGGGGGGGGTTATTCACTAAGGTGCGAATTCAACTGTCAAACAGCGGATTCCCATAGTAAATCCGCTACAATTTCCCCATTGAAAAGTTGCGACAATTTTTTAAAGTTAAGATTGCAACAAGTTTCTTAATCGATTTATTGCTTGACAATAGGTAAATGCAGGTTTTCTTTATAGACAGAGTTTACATTCCCTTTAATCTCAGTTTTGCTTCTATATACTTAATACCCAAATCTTTGATTGTAAATGGCAACTGCATAGTACCCAGTTAAATAAATATATATATTTTTTGTTCTCAAAGGTTAATTATTTACAATTAAATTTAACATGAAAATGAAATCTTTATTTAGTATTATGCTACATTGATAGAATTGGTAGTTATTTCTATCCTAAACTCGGGGATTATGAGCATCTCCTGCCAAGAAGCAGCAATAAATTGCATATAATAAACTCATATTTTCTACCATTCTACCTGTGATGCTAGTTAAAGGACCCAAGGGCAACTAGATATCCCACTACATGATGGTGTGTTAGTGTTAATGACTCCAGGGCTCCCATGCACTCCTTTTTAAAATTGCTAGATTTTTCTAACTGAAACAATCAGTGGAACAGACTTTTAACAAAAATTCCTCAAAAACTTCCATTCACAATAAACGCCTGCATATATCTTGCAGAGCAGTTACCCAGAAATTATAATGCATGTGTAGGACAAGGCCTGCAATAATTTCTGCAGACTGACATTGTAGTGGAACATCAAAGCGCACAGTGCACCCTTACTCTAAAGGTGATCATACACATTGCAGTCAGGTTACTCTGTTCTTTGGTTAGATTGTATTGGGCAGATGTACTGTGTGGAGGGGTGTTATTCAATCATTCTGAGCATTCAATATAGCTTCCGAGTACACCAAAACTGATCTCTCAGAATGGAAAATCAGGCTAGCCACTGGGGCCTGCATTTTAGTCAAGACAAATCTTTGACCCATAAAAACTGTAATGTGGGATATGGAATCTGGACAGTTCATTCAAAAGCAACTAGTCTGTGAGATGTGGGGCCAGCTTAAAGGAGAACTAAAGGTCCACAACAAAAGACGAATAAAAAAAAATAACTTGTAGTAAGCTGAAACGATGCAGTCAAAGCTTGAACTGTTCTGTCATTTCACTGCACCGAGGCAGACTTTTTACTGCTTAAGCTGATACAGGAGCCAGTGTGAAGCTCCACCCACTTACTGAATTGGCGGTCATCACGTTCATTGTGGGACCACCAGCAAAAAAAAAAGTGAAATGAGCGTGATGACATGAGAGGTCTTTCGGTAGAGCTTCGCTCTGGCTAATGTATCAGCCTAAGCGATGTGAATTCTGCCGCGGTGTAGAGAAAAGACAGCACAGTTCGAGCTGTGACTGCATCATTTCAAGTTGCTATAAGGTATTTTCTTTTTTTGTTTTTGTAACCTTTAGTTCTCCTTTAATGATTATTAAATATGTAATTCTTTATTTCTAATGACCACAACAAAGTGATGACTAAGCTACATTATTAGATTTTATGAAGAATGCCAAATAATGGATAGATCTATTTAACAACCATACCTGTGGTGTGTCCCAGCTGTTTATATGAGTGCTGTGTCAGGTCAATCGTCCTGTCTATTTGAAACATTTTTAAATCTTCTTCATCTAAGGCAATGTCTCCCCAAAAGACAGCTGCAAGGAAATATGACATTACATTATTACTGCTAATGCAGATTATGTATGATACAATGTGTGTTATTATATGTGTGAATAAAACACATTTCAAATGAAATAGTTTTTACTTTCTGGATAATTAAATAAAAACATACAATACACATATGATACACATATTTATACACAAACAAACAAACAAAAAAAAAATATATATATATATATATATATATATATATATATATATATATGATGGACATTAAACACTAGAAATTCACCCTGAACAACACAAGCTAACCAAGACTTGTGTTTATAGAAGTGTCTGTTCATGAATAAGTGACATTCTTGGCATTCTTAGACAATGTTCACATGGTTGAAAGCCTAATTAAAAGTTCCCTAAGAATGCACAAATGATATCTATTAAAATAAGCATGCAAATGGCAAACCGCCTTTACTATTACCATTCGCACATGATACCTCGCGCAGGACATTTTTTATATTTGTGCAGTTGTTTTGAATACCCATTAGAATTAGGTTGTTTCATAGCTTAGTCCAACAATGATATTTTTCCATATTAGGTGCTTATGGCCTAGGGGCATATTCTTAACCACATATGATATTCTCTTACATGCGTAACAAAGGGTACATTAAAAAAAAAACTTGCACTTGTTCCCAAATACATGTTACACAAAAATATTAGTGTTATGTGAAGGTAAAATATTATTTATAAATAAGTTAGGGTAGAATGGTCATTTTAGTCCACAGATGCAAAAAAAAATGAGTATTGCAGTATTTGGTGATACCTTTTTTATTGGACTAACAGTCTTTTTAAATAAACAAGCTTTCAGAAGGTTTATTCTCCTTTCTTCATCAGGTTCAAGAAATTACTCTTTATAGATATTTATATCTTGAAGGTAAAATATTATTTAATATTAAACTATTATTTTAAACTTTGTGACTGTCTAAGGCAACAGTTGAATAAAAGAAACAAAATTTTCTTTACTAAATAAACAAGCATTTTGGTCCTGTCCCTCAAAGAACCAGTAATAAATATCCATTTAGTTTGGAATGACAGTTTTTCTTATATCATACATATATCATACAGAAATGGTACCTTTTAAGTGAACAAACTCCTGTTATTATTTCCTATGGAGCTTTAGATTACAGATATTAAAATACATCAACACTCACAATATACCAAATATGGTGACAAGCAGAAATGAAAACATTTCATTTTTTCTGACATTTTTTTCCCAACTGTAATAGTCAAAAAAATGTAAACACAAATCGAAAAAGGCAAAGAAGACTTTTTTTTTCCCCCATTGATAAATACTCCCCTTACGTGTCTTTAAGAATAGCTCTAGATTTAGTTAAAAGGTAATTGACATTACTTACATTTTCAACTCATAGAGGAATGTTTATCAAAGTCGATTGAAATTTGACTGGTATATCGATATTGTTATAATGCTAAATAGGGGGAAAATATCAATACCACTATTATTGATATCTGTTAAGACGCTTTTGGCCATTTTTCACCAAAAAGTGTTCACCTAGTTGAGGGTGGTGAAAACCCATTATTTCCTATGGAGATGGTTTTGTAAATTTTTCTAAATCCCCATCAAAAAGATTGATCGGTGATATCAATATCAATTGAAAAGGTGCTCTGCTTGAAAGCAATGTAAAGTGTAGCAGTATGAACGCATCAATATCAACATATTTTACTAGTTAATTCATAAATTGAAGGAAATTGAAAATGCAGCAAAATTAAAATAATGACGATATAGCAGCAAATCGACAAATCGAATAGCAGTGAAAAGGTCGAAATGACCTTGATAGATACAACTAAATACTAGATTGATATAACAAGTTTCACATGTCAAAATAGTCAAAAGGGTTTCAGGAAATACTTCCATTTAGCTCTCCAGGCCAACCTGGAGCTTACTGAGTCAACTGCTTTTATTGTGACACTTTCAAATTCATCCTTTAAATGTTAATCAAGGTGACATTCTCACTGGAGAAACGGTAAACTTGAACTTGTCTCCAAAGCTCCTGCTTTCTTTTGGAGCATTCAGGATAAGCAGAGCAATATACGTTTCAAGAACATATAAAAATGTGTTCGGATGACAGCTTTCAAATGTTTACCAGGGCTAAATGCAAGTGCTGGAAAACACAGGTGTCCAACCTGCTCGCATTTGCATTATAACTGTCAACATTCAACTACAGACTAGAAACTGGCAGCAATATGGGACATTGTTATTAAGGCCTCTCTAGAGAGTAACCTCTGACAGAATACAAAGGCAGCTGCTCCATGTAGGAAAGGTAAGATTTTTTAGAATGAAATTACTATGCACTTTATATTAAATGGAGAGGAATTTTTTTCAAATGTAAGTAGATAATATTGAAGATTTTTGGCAAGACTCACCACATTTCCATGTGATTTTGTGCATGATATCTTCCAAATATGATATGAAATACAAAAGACTATAGGCAAATATTTAGTTAAACCACAGCAACATATCAAATTGAACTTCAAAATCTATATTAGAAACAGGCCTTTTTTTGGCACATTGTCTTATGGGAACTTTTCTTTTCAAGACGAAACTAGAAAAAAAAAACACAGAACCTTGGGTAATAAATGATTTCTGAAATCTAATAAAGAAAAGTGAATCTGCCCTTTATATAAAAAAGAGTTGGCTGGTAGTGTGCTTTAAAGTTCTGTGCATTGTGCTGTGTAGATGCAATGAGTACTGCCATCGGATCAAGCAAACTAAAGCAATGGAAAGTTTAGCTACCCACACCATCTTGGCAACACTCACATATGAATAACTACCAAGGACAGCTCTAAAGGGTGTAACTCACATATAGCATTTTATCTGGATTCTACCATCATTATTATGAAATATAATGTATAAGCCAGATATGGGGGATGCATATTTGGCTATGGTACAAACACCTCACAACAGGTTTCTGTCAGACCCTGTTATATACTCTCCTACCTCAATAAAAGACAAAGATACAGTACTAACTACATATGCGCATTTCCATTGTAGCAACATCATAGCAAAATAAACCATAAAAAACAGAATTGATTAAGTTTCTGGAGGGAAGGGTGCGCAAGGTCCCACACTGCTGTTCGGGCGCTTGTCTGGGATTGCCATTGCCATGTGAAACGCTTTTGAGTACAAAAAGCTAACAGTTAATCATTTACAGTGCAATGTGTTCATGGGGACAAGCCTAAGGGAAAGAAGAAAAAACAAAGCAGCATAAAGCGCAAGTCTTTGTATACCTTACAGAGAACATCTGGTTTTAACATAAACAGTAGATTCACACACATTTTATATTTACCTCGGTGTGTTTATCTATTGGCATACACTGCTATAGGCAGAAAGGAACCTTTCCATATCACTTTTAGAATTATGACATTCTAAAACATACTGATTAGTGAGCTGCCTTCTACTGTATGTACTGTACAACAAAATATCTCTATGTCAACAATGATTGCCCCTGTGTCTCAGTGGAATACTTATTCTAAGGTGATCTATAAATATTCTCCCACTATTCTAATTATATTTAAAACTTAAATCGCAGGTATCCTATTGCTCTTACAGTTAGTCTAAATAAACTTAGTTATGTTACCTTTCCTTAAAGCTCTGAGCAGGCCAAATGAGGTGCATTATAATACTATAAAAAGATTAAAAATGACATATTATTGTTATCTTCTGCTGGAAAGTTTGGGATGAAGAAAGAACAAATTAGCTAAAGGGAAAACTGCACAGTATATATTTGTTAGCGTTATAAGGAAGGTTATAAGTGTAGCCCACTGTACACAACTTCAGACCCCTAACAATAATTTACAGGGGGTAACACTGTGGGGGACCCATTCATCTTAACAAAAAAGGGGGCCAGTGACATGTTTTGATTTCTGCATATGAAACAATGTCCCACAATGTCCCACAACTGTGGGACTAAAAAGCATTAATCAATGGAACTGGCATGCTTGCAAAGCTTGTGATCTGAGTGGGCCTCAGTGTGTGGGAGGAGCATGACTTATGATCAACTTTTTAGCTGGTTCATTTGACTTGAAACTGAGGGGGTTATTCACTAAGATACGAATTCAACTGTTCAGTTATCAAACAGATTCCCATAGCATATCCGCGACCGCAACAATTTTCCCATTGTAAAGTTGCAACGCGACAATTTTTAAAGTTGCACATGTGACAATTTTCCATAGTGAGGTCACAACTGCAACCATATTCTCATTATAAAGATTCAACTGCCACAGTAGCGGTCTATTGTGACTGTCTTTAGCTAGCAAATTCACACCTATACGCAACAATTCGGACCTTAATGAATAACCCCCTCTGAAGCTCATACAGCCAAACAAAATAAAAATGACCTAGCTTGTGGGCTGACAACATACAAAACAGATATGCCAGTCTACAGCAAGTAGTAGTATATATATTTCCAAAGGAAAACTGACCCAGTGAGTCCAAAAAACATCACACATTCTGACAAATCTACAGTGACCTGAAAATAATAAAAAACTAGACACTTTGGACAAATCTCCCACACATGCTGGAATACTGCCTATGGCTATTAAAAACAAAGGCAATCATTTGTTTACAGCACTGTTTTACTCTATATTAAACACTGGTTTTAGCCATAAATAGAAAAACACACAGGATGTTTAATAAGCAGAAAACAAACTAAAATGGAATGTTGGCTTTCCAGTTTAATAACTTCTATTAGTTATTGCTGACGATAAGTACTTTTGCAGGAATATGCCATTGTATTTTTCTGTGGGAAACAGAAACCAACTTTAATGAAATCTAGTCCAAAACACTTGTGCTGATCTGTTTGGGGAGCCCTGCGTCGCTGCACACTCCATCATGCATTCGCTGGAAGCTAATAAATGCATTGCACATTTCCAGAGTACAATTGATTTTAATTCTTGCTACAACACTGTTAAATTAAAATCATTGGGCTGATTTATAGTACCATAGTCAGAAGAATGCACTCCAAAAGTCAGTCAATAATCTTGTCAATAGTAAAGACTTTTAAAATGCTATAACATGCATTTTGTGTTTTAATCACTCACTAATTACTGTCTTAAAACTTCTTGCTAACTAAAATAATGGCAGGCATTGCTATCAGGAAACGTTCTTAGTTTGTGTGTTTTAAAGGCATTAGAATGTTAGGTGTTATTGTCAAATGAGACCCAACAAAGCATCTTTAACACAATTTGTCATCTTTTATAAATTGGGGTTTCTGTGGCATCAATATGCATTATTTATTTATAGGGTATATAGTTTATAAGGCTGAAAAAAGACCCAAGTCCATCCAGTTCAGCCTATTTTCCTACAATGTTGATCCAGAGGAAGGCAAAAAACCCATGGGGCAAGAGCCAATTATCCTCATATTAGGGGGAAAAAAATTCCTTCCCGACTCCAGTTATCTAGTATCCATAACTTGCAATGTGCTTACACTGAAGGAAAGCATCCAAACCAGGTTTGAAATCTTTAATGGAATCAACCATGACAACTTCTCCAGGCAGAGAGTTACATAACCTCATTACTCTTACAGTAAAGAATCCCCTTCTATGCTGATGTAGAAACCTCTACATACAGAAAATGTCCCCTTGTTACAGTTCTTGCCATAAATAGATTGTGGGAGTGATCTCTGTACTAATCTCTATTTTTATACATGGTTATTAGGTCACCTCTTAGGGGGTTATTCACTAAATCCGAATTGGTGCGAATTCGCCAGATAAAGACTGCTACTGTCACAGTCCGTCTTTATAATGAGAATATTGTAGCAGTCGCGACTTTATTATGGTTAAATTGTCACAATCTTAACATTAAAAAATTGTCACGACTTTACAATGGGGAAATTGTAGCGGATTTACTATGGGAATACACTGCTTGGGAATTCGACAGTCGAATTCGCACCTTAGTGAATAACCCCCTCTGTCTCTTGCTTAGTGAGCGGTTAGTCAATCATCAGCTCCATAATTCACCACTTTAATCTGGTGAAGTAAAATTGGTGTATGCAACACAATGGGGGTTATTCACTAAGGTGTGAATTCGACTGTCGAATTCGCAAGCAGTGTATTCCCATAGTAAATCCGCTACAATTTCCCCATTGTAAAGTCGCGACAATTTTTTAATGTTAAGATTGTGACAATTTAAACATAATAAAGTCATGACTGCTACAATATTCTCATTATAAAGACGCGACTGTGACAGTAGCAGTCTTCATCTGGAGAATTCGCACCAATATGCACCAATTCGGACTTTAGTGAATAACCCCCTTAATCTTCTTTTATTTAGACTAAATGATCCAAATTTTGATAATCTTTCTTGGTACTCTAGTTTTCCCATTCTTTTTATTACTTTAGTAGCCTGCCTGTGAACCTGCTTAAGCTCCAAAAATTTTTTCTTGTGCACTGGTGCCCAAAACTGCACACAATATTCCATATATGGTCTGACAAGTAATATTTAAAGCAGTATAATTATTTTCTAGTCATGTGCATATATGCATCTCTTGATACACCCCATGATCCTATTTGCTTTGGCAGCTGCTGCTTGGCACTGGTTGCTACAGTTTATTGTCAACTAAAATTACCAAATCCTTTTCCATGTCTGTTTTGCCAGTGTTTTTCCATTTAAAAACTAATCTAGACATGCATTTGTCCTTCCCATTAATAACCTTCCATTTATTAGTGTTAAACCGCATTTTCCAATTTTCTGCCCAAGCCTGCAATGTATCTAGATCCATCTGTAATAAAGTACTCTCCACCTTTGTATTATCTACTTTACACAGTTTAGTATCAACTGCAAATTGAAATGATATGAATATGGGAAGCACAAATGTGAAAACTTTTCAATAAATAACAACAAACTCGTGATGACGTGATCCAAAAATAAAATCGCAGTCCAAAAATAGTCCAAAAGACTTGATTGCAGCTTCTTTAAAGAGTGGAGTGTGCTTCAAACAACTTCTTAAAGGGCATGTGTATAACGTGAAACTGGAAAAAGAAGCGCAGAGAAACTGGCACTAAGTGCCTTATCACTGATAAAAATGTAATCAAGGTACAACCACTCCCAAATAATATAACAAGTGATGGATTGGGGAGTGTGAGGTAGCTGATATGATAAATGTATATCACCACTCGTGTGACAAGATAATCTGCTTACCAGAAAACAATGTAATATAAGCCTTCAAACAAATGTTAAGAAACTCTTCATTAACTTTCAATCTGTGGATAGTACTTCCCTCTTCCATCTCACAGCCGACGCTGATTTCTCAAAGTATGAGCAAACAAGCTTTAAAAAGCGCATGGAAATATGTCTGTGGTAATTCGATAAAAACTTCCATAAAAAACGATTTGACAGGAAACACCCAATAAGCCGTAGTCCAGTGTTGTAAACTATGTCAAGGTATGCCCAGCAGGTCACTGTACCTCTCTCTACACGTTTCGCTAAGTAAGCTTCATCGGGAGAGTTTTTTGGGTCAATGTATAACTGAAAATTGAAATTTCATTATGCAATCCCTCAACAAGGTCATTAATAATAGTGATAATTATATTATCATATATATTACTATTACATTGAAGAGAAGAGGGCCCAAAACTGACCTATGTTTCACACCACTGTTAACAGTAACCCTGTATGAGTATGTATCATTAATAACCATTAATAACCACCCCCTATTTCCTATCACTGAGCCAGTTACTAACCCCTGGTCCAAGTATTCTCATTTTATATACCAGCCTTTTATGTGACATGGTATCAAATGCTTTGGAAAAATTACAATTTCTTGGAATTTAAATACTCCAGGATAGCATCTCTTAGAAAGCCTTCAACCATTTTACCCACAAGAGATGTTAGACTTACACATCTATAGTTTTCAGGCTCACACTTTGACCCCTTTTTGAATACAGGGACCACATTTGTAACGTGCCAGTCTTGTTGAACAGTCCCTGTTATTATAGAGTCCCTAAATATTAAAAATAATGGTCTGTTTATGACTGTACTTAATTCTCTCAAAGGAAAACTATATCTTTAAATTCTATAAAGTTGATTGTACCCAGCATCAGTATACTAACTGTACCTAAGGCACAATTAGCTTTCATGTCACTAACCAATGTTAAGGATTGTGAGATGAAGTTCTCCCCCCACTTCAGCTTGCTTCTTGACTGAGTGTGTGACGTATATCGTCACAAAGTACCCAATCCCCAACCTAAACTGGCCAAAAGCACTTGGGCAGATTGATCTGCACATGTGCTTTTGGCCAGTGTCAGCCAAAAGATTATCGGCCCGCTGCTAATGCTTCCTTTGATTGCAAAGGGCCAGCAATCTCCAAACAGCTACAATTTAATCTTCCTTAATTAGGTGGTGACAAGACAAGAGATGTTGGCAGTGTACAGAGAGCATGGTTAGTGATGGAGCCTAAAAGTGCAATCAGTGAGTATCTACCCCATCCCCCTTGCAAATCACAATTTGGGAAAATGAGCCAATAGTTCACCTTTAAATCATTTTATAAAATTAAACCAGGAAAAACTCTTACCAGAGCATTGCAAAGTAGTGCTAAATATGCTACAAAATATCTCATTTTATAAAAAATGATTCACAAAAATAAAACAAAGGTAATTAACATCTTGTCACAAACTTAATTGTTACCCTGTATAGATAATCATAATATGTAATGTATTAAACCTGCCTTTGTTTCCTTCTTTTGTCCTCCTGAGGGGCTATCTTCTTCTATAGCTTAAGGCAGGGTCGGACTGGCATATAGGCACATGTATGCGCTTGTCATTTAAAGGGAAAAAAAGGCGTGTAGAGAAAATATGCCAGCGCATACAGAACATTTTCATTGGGACAGCTGGTCATATTCATAGGAATGAAAGTTTTATATCTTTTTTTCTTTAAATGCTTGCAATATCTATATATATATACATTGAGTCATAGATGGGAATAATTCAGTATATATATATATATATATATATATATATATATACTGTATATTTATGATAGAGAGCTCATGTTAGTCCACAGATGCGAAACAATGAGTATTGCAATACTCGGTGATACCTTTTTTATTGGACTAACAGTCATTTAAATAAACAAACTTTCGAGAGATCCGTACTTTCTTTGTCAAGTCTGATGCGATACCCTACCTTTTATATAAATATGACTTTTATTCATAACATGCACCAGCGTGTATGCAAGGTATAAGCCTCTCATGTGGCATTACTATAATAATAACTGTGGGATGTGAGCAGAATACTATAGCACTGTAGATTTGTTACACAGATAACAGTATGTAAGCAAGCTCTCCCGGTGACATAAGTAATGGTATTTGAGTGACTTTCCTGCTTGCACTCTGGCCAACCTAGGAACTTATTTAATAAGACCATTTTGCGGGGGAATTCACAAAAGCGCAAAGTGAGGTGCGGATCCTTCGCCTCACTTCGCACACACTGTTATGCGCTTGCTGATGTCCGCGTGCAGGACATCAGCGAGCGCATAACAGTCTGTGCGAAGTGAATCGAAGGATCCACACCTCACTTCGCACTTTGGTGAATTCCCCCCTTGATGTTTTCAATCATTTCTGCCCTAGTTAGCTGTAATTATTCATTTTCATGTGATTTTCAATTCCCCTTAATTTCTAAAGGATTAATTACATTAAATCAAAAGAAAGCGTTATTGATAAATATCGATCAGTTGAAAGCAGTGCAGTGTTTTTCTATTAGGGTTACCTTCCATTACAGATTGATATCAATATCCTTTATTAATGAGAAATATATTTTGACTGTGGCAAG
Organism: Pipa parva; assembly: GCA_019650415.1. Taxonomy (NCBI): domain Eukaryota; kingdom Metazoa; phylum Chordata; class Amphibia; order Anura; family Pipidae; genus Pipa; species Pipa parva. The sequence continues at coordinate 795 of WMED01018319.1, read as the reverse complement.
ACCAACTTCCATAGAGAATAAAAAAAAAAAAAAAAAAAGGCTGAAGGTTGAAGTGTTTAGTAAATAGGCACAAAGCCACCGCCTGCCCATATTTGAGAATTTAACAGTCGAATTTTCACTTTAGTTATGTTATGTTAGTTATATTTTTTAAAGAAAAATGAATGCTTGGCCTGCCTAGGAGTGATTCTTAAAGGAGGATGCTAATTATACTTAATGCTCTAGTGCTGGCCACTTTTTACTTGTGTTCCAGCCCCGCAATCTTCTTTACTTCCTGCTTCCAACATCGCTGACTAAGCTTGTGCAGGAGCAGTGGGGGCATGAGAAAAAGAACCAATCAGGGATGCTAAAGAGGAGGCAAAACCTGTAGAAGATCAAAAGATCACTGGAAAAGATGACAAGAAGCAGGAGCAGGATCTGGAGCAAAGAGGTGATCAGTAAGTATAACTACCCCGCCTTGCCATTAAGAATTACTCCTAGCCTAAGCAGAACAAGCACTAGTTCTTCTTTAATGTACAAACCCCAAAATCAGAAAAGTTGGCACGTTGTGTAAATCGTAAATAAAAACAGAATACAATGACTTGCAAATCATTTTCAACCTATATTCAATTGAACACACTGCAAAAACCACATACTTAATGTTCGAACTGGTAAACTTTGTTATTTTTTGCAATTATTAGCTCATTTGGAATTTGATGCCTGCAACATGTTTCAAAAAAGCTGTGACAAAGTCACAAAACAAGTGACAAAGAAGACAGAGAAATTTGAGGAATGCTCATCAAACATTTATTTGGAATA
>WMED01018318.1:0-12743 GCA_019650415.1 Pipa parva | reverse complement strand
AAATTAAGTGTTAACGAGCAGTTGGACAGATGTACCTAATAAAGTGGCCGGTGAGTGTATGTCCCCTTTAAGTAGTGAGGCCCCATACTATTACATTCACCTAGGCCCCACAATCTGTTGAGCCAGCTCTGATTTGAGCCCAGCTGTACTTTCTAGTGCCAACAGAGAGGGTTAGCATTTTGAATGGCAGCCCAAGTTACATTAATGCTCTATTACCCTGTAATGTTTGGATTTGCCTCAGTATGTTTCTAGGATATGGAGATTTAAAAAAAAAAAAGTTTCAATTTTGAATTTTCAGTTTGTTCCAAACCACTGAGAGATATAACACTATTTTCCAAAGCAGAACAGTAAAACAGACCTGTTATTGGCAGCTCGTTGTGAAGAAGGCAGAGGTAGCTTACCATGACATCACAATGCTCTCTGACCTGTATCTATCATTCAGCTTAAGATCTTTACTCACAGTCCTTGCCAACACCCTATTAGGGATACAGTGCTTGGTATTGCACAAATAAAATACAGAGGGTTGTAGTTTTTGATGCATTTAGCACATTTTCATTATTTCTTCTTCTTTACTTTATTTCTCAGAAAAAAAAAAAAAACGTCCCCGTTTCCAAACCTAACATTTTATATCCAGCTTTATAAGAAATGAAAACCACAGCGGAACAGCTTCATCTAAAGTAAAAAAAAAAAAAAAAAAAAAGAAAGTTCCTTCATTAAATCAGTTGTTCTTTAATTCATAATTTAACTGAAATAAAGAGTGACTTCTAGGCAGCTGTTTCTAATATGGAGCCCGTCCCTACCACACATGAAAGAAACATTATTCTTAAAGACGCCTCGCTACCCTTGGGTGTTATCAGGAGAACATGTTCTAAACCCACCTAATGCATTGGAGGTAGCTTTGGTTTATTTTTCTTTCAATAAAATAAATGGTTTTGTAATTAAATTTCTCCACTGACGGTGCTTAATGGCCACCTTGACAAGTGCTAATGTATGGCGAAAGAATTGGAGTTAGAATGAAACATGCTGTTTTTTCAATCTGCAAGCAATTTTGCAGCGGGGCAATCACAAAATAACTTGTGCCAGTGAAACATTTTTCATTAATCGACTGCTTTAATGCACACTGGCCACTCTACAGCGCGAGGAGACTTTTCCTACAAAGACGAAGAAAGAAAAGGGAAAGAGAAAAGGGCTGAGATTTCATGAAGTGAACCGTTGTTTGAAACCATTTTGTGGTCTCTGGCAGAGGGACCTGTGGAAATTCATTCACTGTACACCATGAAAACTTGCAGCTGTCTCCAAAACGACTGGCGATTGGGAATGTTCTCGAATCTGGCATTCGCTCAGCTTTGAAATTTTTATTTTTTTTTTAATATTCCCCTTAGCTAAATTTATTTTTGAATAAATCTTCTACTAGAAAAAAAAAAAAATTTGGTCTAACTTTGTAAAAAAAAAAAAAAAAAATCACTTCTACTCCCTATAAAAAAAAGGGCATCAATTCATCGGATCTGTTTATAATACTTTCCTGAAGAGTAAATTAAACAATACTGTGTTTTACCCATTATTTGAAATTAGGTAACACTCAATTTAAACATGGATGGACTTTTCCATTGCATGACATGTCACAAGGATAACAAATGCCTTTTACAGTTGCCTGACTTCTAAGCTTTCCCTGCTGTCTGACCACTGGATGGTTGAACATCTGTGTAGTATTTTGTGCTCTAAAATTACAAATTCTTTATTAAATGCACGGCAAGTCTGTTACATTCTCTGACATAAAATGCTGGAAGAATGAGTGTCTTAGTAACCAAAAGTGTTTCTTCCTAAAGAAAATACTAAGTTGTAGGATCAGCCAAAAAAGCTTTAGAAAAAAAGAATAAATGAATAATGTGCAAATTTTCAGGGAGTCGTTCTGCAAGTGCTATGCTATATATGGAATGGATTGTGACGAGCCGTACATAATATATATTTTAATATTTATTGTTACTGGAAATAAACACGTTTTGTTTCTCAAATATAAATCTGTGTATCTACTTTTAGTAAAAATCTATTAGATGAAATTAATTTTCCATTTAATATATTGTATAATGAATCCAGTCCACCAAGAGATGACGATCCAGGTGAAAGCTATGATATATTAATTGATTGCACCTGTTGAATATACTTTAATCAGTGTATATTGGGTATTCTCTGTGTCCCTAGGTAGAAGATATGCGAGCTCACCTTGTGTTATTTACTAATGGCTTCTCTGCTATAAAAAGCCAAGCTTTTCTGTTTCCTGTTAACCCCATAATTTCCTCTTCAGAGATATTAATTGAATGAACTGGTTGCCAGTCTTTTCACACTTGGGGGGTAATTCAAGATAGTGTGAAGTGAGGTGCGGAGTCCTCGCCTCGCTTCACACTGACTGATATGTGCACGTTGATATGCCTGCACGCGGACATCAGCGAGTGTTTTAAGGGGATTCCAGTCTCAGTGAGACCAAAAGAGTTGCCTGGAATCACTTTAAAGCGCTCGCTGATGTCCGCGTGCAGGACATCAGCGAGCGCATATCAGTCAGTGCGCAGTGAGGCGAGGACTGCGCACCTCACTTCGCACTATCCTGAATTACCCCCTTGGAATATTGATTGAGATGAGAAGTGGATCAAATATTTAGTTTTCAATGATTTTGCTAGAAACTATATTTCACAGCTAAAATATATAGTTTCTTTCACACGCAAAAAAAAAAAATATGCAAAATTTATGAAAACATCTATTTTTTGTTGGAAAAAACAGCAACGTTTCCCAAAAGAAAAGGGAGAAAATGGTTGAATCAATGTCATTTTCTTTATCATATTTTTGATAAATATACCCCTTGGCTCCTGGTGATAAAGTGATCACAAGTTCATTGTCTAGGACCTTTCAGGGTAAAGTTCACTTCAGGTTATAACACTTTGAAAGTGGACTTGGCCTACTTTTGACTTCAAATGTCATATTTGGGACAAAACACCCACTTGGATCTCAGGAGAAACTTGTGAAGTTGGCTATATTGTTTAGTTGAAAGATCCCTGCACATTATTTCATTAGAACAAATTCTCTATGAGCAGTCATTTCTTCCAATATCTGATAGAAGGTACAACTTGTTCCTGAGCATGCAGAACATGGGAACATCTGGTCCAGTTCACCGCTGCGTTTTTGTCCATTTTTAACATCCAATTCACTTTCCATGATGGAAGGTCCCTTTCTTACATGGTTACGTCTCTGCCAGGTTTTAATTGTACTTCTGCCATTTTTCTGAGCAATGACAAGGGAATTACCTATTACATTGTATTCAAGCAAAGTTAATGAAACTACTCACAATAGTTTTCTGTTACCTGAGTTAAAAGGGTTAGCTTGACGTATGTGTATCTGAATTTTGAGCATTCACATTTCAAGAAACACCCTTGCAGCACTTTGTCTAAAAGATGCGAGCAGAATAGTATAAGCTGTACTCTGTATAACACCAACACACAATGCACTTCTGCACTGGTGATTTCACAATTTTATTGGACCATCAACAAATCAGTGCGCCTGGGGTGTATAGTAGCTGATTATGCATTTATGGTTCGATGTTGATGTTATGCATACATAATTCTGACATCATTTACTTAATGCTTAAACATTGCACAGGTGTTGCTGTGCTACCAGGTTAAATCTGTACTGTTGACAAACAACTCTAGTTAATATTTTAATTCAGTTTTTTTTTCAAAATCATTTATAAATAATTTTTTTTTTAATGGCTCCAATAAATAGGTTCCACTGAAAACAAAAGGGGTTATTCACTAAGGTGCGAATTCTCAAACAGCGAATTCCCATAGCAAATCCTTGACTGTGACAATTTCCCCATTGTAAAGTGGCGACTGCAACAATTTTTAAAGTTGAAACTAACAATTTTCCATAGTAAAGTCACGACTGCAACAATATTCTCATTATAAAACCGCGACTGCGACAGTAGCAGTCTATTGCGACTGTCTTTATCTGGCGAATTCACACCTATATGCAACAATTCGAACTTTAGTGAATAACCCCCATTAATGAGGATCTTAACATTATGGGGGTTATTCAGCAAAGTCTGAACAGTCGTGTATATGCCGTATTCTTGTCCATTCGTGACTTCTCCAGCTCCACTTATTCAACAATCTCTGCAATGTAATGAATTTGCGACCAATTCTGACACTTACTCCAGTCGTGGACTTAAAGAGCACTTCTCATCAATTTGTGTGCACAGGTAATTCGGCTATTCAGCATGTGACGGAGTCTGACAAAGGAGCGGATTCTGCTCCGAATTCACCTGTTTGCCTTCGCCACAAAAGAGTGGTGAATTGAGGGGTTTGATGGCAGGGCTCCAGTGTTGTGTAAGGAGACTATTCATTCAAAAGTAACAATGGCGACTGTGACTAAATGAGTCTACTATTCAACATGAACTAGGGACAATGTGACATAAAAACAAGTATTATTCACTTATATACAGTTAGTGGGATATGATGAGACTGACATCACTGCCGTTCACTGTAGGAATTCTCCTCACTCCACATGACTTCTCATCCCACTATTGTGTGACTAACTACATCGCACTACGCATGCGACAGCATCTGATGCTGTCTGCTTCTTCATGAATAAGAAGAAGTGAATTCGCATCTTCCTAATCATATTGATATGAACAGATGACGAGTCACTACGCAAGGTGAATTCAGACTTTGATGAATAAACCCAATTATGTCTCTTAAAAAAGTGCTCACATAAATTATTATATTTTTTGAAATAAATTTAAAATCTTTAAAATCTATGCAAGTATATACTAATGTTGAGGGCCAAATTATCATTCAAATGGGTTGAGCTGTAGTTTTGGTTCATAACAGGGTCCAGGCATGAACACATAATATATTAGAAAAATATTGGGCTTTTATGTACTGGGGTTTGGTAATTCATAGCAACCAAACAGATGGTGGGTTTCATTTATTTAGCTGCGCTATACCATTGTATGCTAACTGCCGTCTGGCTGCTATGTGTTACTAGACTTCAGTTAACCATTGTCTCTGTTGATTCCTCTAATCTTTTAAAACCTACCAAATGATAAACTAATTATAAATCTGCTTATGGCCCATAATTTAGCACTACCATTATTAATGGTCTCAAATAAAAGATATAGCCAGTTGGACCAACTCCGACCTTCAGTGTTTCTTTCCCATAATGTCCTATTGTAGAGGGCTTCATTTGGAGAGGATTTACTATGGCTGACAAAAAAAAAGATTCGCTGCAGTCTCCTAATCTTCCCTCAAGCTAGGAAACATAACTAAGGGCCTAATTCACCATTGTGTGAAGTGAGCCGCGAAGCGCATTTAAGGGATTTCAGTCTCGGCGAGAGCACTCGAGTCTCCTCGCTGAGACTGAAATCCTTTTAATGCGCTCGCTGATGTCCGCGTGCAGGACATCAGCGGGCGCATAATACCATTTGCGAAGTGAGCCGAAGGCTTTGCGGCTCACTTTGCACAATGGTGAATTAGGCCTTAAGTCTTCATAGGATCATTGTTTTAAATAGTTTTATAAGCACGAAATTAAATAGTAATAAAAAACATTTGATTCAAGATCATTTTCAGATGTTGTTTGAATTGTTCTACCGTACATACATGTTTTTGTTAATCAGTTAAATAACTGTATGAAAGACTTGTTACATTATTATTTATCTAAAGAAGACATGTTCATCCTCTACATGAATGATGAGTTGCGAATTGATGAATAAATTATTCCAAGAAGGGCAGGAGGACATAAAATGCAATAAATGTATGGCCATTGTCTATAGTGCCTTCCACCCAAAACTGGAAAGTCAGTGTTAACAAATTTTTTCCCCCTGACTCTGGTTCCAGAATGCAGATTAACAAGTGTATTGACTGTTTATTGCCCCATCCACAAACACTGCTGTGATAACAGGGAATATCCAGAGACTGCCCCTAGAACATGCGCAGATACAGTGAGGTGAGCATAGCATACCTGCCCAGGATATTGGCTGTGAAACATAAGATAAGATACCTACACCAAGTAAATGGAATTAGGAGACATTGAGGGATATTTACAAGTAATTTCAACATCTTCACCACTTTTTGGTCTGTTTCAAATTTTTCCCTGCGTTACTGTGATACCACCGTTTTCTTTGTTTCACCGCATTTTTCCATTTTCCTCAATTTATGTAGTGATAAATGAAATTTATCTTTATCAAAAAAGAACGTTATCAATAAATATCGATGTGTTAATACTGCTAGACTTTAGATCACTTTCAATGGAGCTCCTTTACGAATGATCAAAACCAACTCCATAGGGAACGATGGGTTTTCACCACCCTCAACCAGGCCAACAATTTTCAGCAATAATAAAGGTCTTAAAGGGCTTAATAAATATTGATATCAGTGATAGCAATATTTTTGACCTATTTAAAGGTATATCGACATACCAGGAGAAAATTTTTTGGACTTTTATAAATAATCCCCAAGTATCATTGACACCTAGAAATTAAGCCTAGAACAAGCTTTTCAAGAAAACTACCCTGGATTTTCCCAGGATATCCCTGTGGCATGCCTATACCCCAGGGGCACCGGGCGCTGCAGTCACAGTATATGGTGCTTTTGTCATTCATATCTATATAGAATGAATTGTAGGATCATCATTAGATAAAAAAAAAGCAGTCATCTAAGGCCCCCTAACATTTAAAGGTCCCCAGATATTTTTATTCATTCCTTTATTATTTTTGTTATTTGCCCGTTGAGGCACTATTAGATTTTTGCAGTAGAAATGATTGATGAATTTTTAGTGGTTTTTAAAGTATAGCCACTTTCTGACAAAATGCCCTTCTCTTTCACCTACTTCCTTTTCAGCCAATTAATTCAGGTACTTGTTTCCTCAGGCTTGAGGATTCTAAAATTGAAACAATCAGACAGAGTGAGCAGCAGTTTTGTTAGATATTACACCAGCAAAAATTTGATTGGTTACTCAGTAGCAACTCTGTGAGATTTTACGCCTTCGAAATTCTGATTGGTTACTCAGTAGCAACTCTGTGAGATTTTACACCTGCAATATTCTGATTGGTTAGACAGTAGCAACTGTATGAGAATTTTCACCTGCAAAATTCTGATTGGTTACTCAAAAGCAACTCTGTGAGTTTTTACAAATGCAAAATTCTGATTGGTTACTTAGTAGCAACTGTATTAAAATTTTCACCTGCAAAATTCTGTTTGGTTACTCAATAGCAACTCTGTGAGTTTTTACAAATGCAAAATTCTGATTGGTTACTCAATAACAACTGTATGAGAGTTTTCACCTGCAAAAGTCTGAATTCTCAGGTCTTTCAATTTGTGGAGTCAGCCATGATAGACTGATGAACACAGCGTGGCAGCATCCACTCATATGTATACAGGGAGACATGGGTTAGGAGAATTGAACTACACTCTTATTCTTTATTGGATGTTTAGGGGTAATGAAAGATACTATACACTGATAAACAAGTCATATTTCTCTAAAAATATGTTTGCATTGCCAGCTTGACTAAACACCTGAGCAGTAAGTGAAACTACATAAATTGTCTGTCAGATATAATAAAGCATGTGATAGAGAATCCACTGTTGCTAAGTCAATAGTTCTTCTTGTGTCACATTTCACTATGCTGAGAGGCGCTTTGCACTATAAATCCCAGAGTGAAAGAATGCATTGTTCTGCAAAATCCCGGGTTAATCTATTCAAACATATATCAGTTCAGCTGTATATTGTTTCACAGCTAGCTAGCCATTTTTCATAGCATGATGATGTGCATACTCTCAGATATCAACTGCTAATAACTGGAAGTAAATCCAAAAACAAATCACTTTGTAGTCTTTAATCTCCAGTTTGTAAAATGGGAAATACTTTTCTCCTAGCCAGGTAACAATGTAGTATTCAAGTGATGACAGCATAACCTAGTGGTACAGCCCATTATATCTGTCACTCTTTAACATCACATAGAGTGACAATTATCAGTTGCAACATTAATATTAATGCACAATTCATGGTTTTGAAGGTATTAATTGTTCTACAATACTTTGCTTTTAAATAACAATTTGAACAAGATGCATTTATAAAAAACACATTTTACAAATAAAAGTATACAAGTATAAAGTGTGTACACTGAATGGAATAAGTCACCTCCCTACTGTGACATATAAGGTCATTCAATGTCCTTATTGAGTTCTCTGACCAGTTATATTGTGAATACTGTTTCTCGGTAGACATGCCTGGTAGATGTTCCTTCATGATTAAGTGAAATTTTTATTACAGTAATGATGATTTTTTTTTGTAACGTTTTCTGTGGGCTTCTATAAAAAAAAATTTACATTTTAAAGGAAGATTCTGAAACTATTTTAATTGATACAGAATTGCATTCTGTATGCTAGGCAACCTCTGACCTTTCCAAGGTGCAGTAATACAGTTTTTTTCTGAGGCCCAACCAATGTTGGGTGGTCCTATCACAAATTTCTTAAAACAATCAATAGTTATGGTGGCATCTAACCCTAGTAGTAAAAGAGTACCCAGGAAAGATATTAAGTGTAGACTTTTGCCCTATCAAGGAATAGTTGACAGATGTATTTACAACATTAGGATTAGGTTTTCTTTTCTAAAGAGATAAGACAATCCTATAAAAGCAAAAATCAGCACTTTTCAAATGGTCACCTTTTGTTTTGTGAATCTCAGATCTTTGTCCCTGACTACTGATATTATTAGTTATGTATAGAGTGCAGTCAGCACCCAGTTATCACCTGCAGCTGCAGCTTCCTAATTACAAAGGATATTGACAGAGCTCCTGAGACAAGAGAAACTGAACGCACGGATATATTTGGAACTGTAGTAGTACAGTTAGTTCTGAGAGAGCTGGTCATCACTTGTACAGAGGAGCAATTATATGATATAACCTGTAGAGATATACTTCATAGGGTTTTACTTACCCCTTGTTGAACAAAAAGGTAAAGCTATTAATGGTAAAGTCCATCGAGTGCATTCATGTAAGGAAACGCATCTACCCTCTTATATCCAGTGAAGGAATAGTTTGCATTCTTTGCTTTCTGGACATAAAGAGGGGTAAATGAATTCCTGCATCTCCATAACAGACACATATATTTATTTACTCAAATATCCAGATACAGTACTGTGAGACGGCAGGTGTGCAAAAATGCTGGAATGTAAGAATGCTTTCACAAATAGAACTGTTACTAAATTATTATCATCAATTAACAGTATGCAATGTGAACAAACAAAAGAGAAATCCAAATCAAATGAATATTCGGGGTGACTGTATTTTGTCTTCAAAAAAGCATCAGTTCTTCTAGGTTTGCTTTTACAAAGTCAGTGGCTTTTGAGGATTATAGTCAGGTGTATGGTTAACCAATTATACCAAACAGGTGATAACGATCATCATCTTCATATGTAGGTTGAAGCACAGTCATTAACCTTTTCCTATCCTGTGTCCCCTAGAGGGGGACATTCCAAAAATTCCGTTCCAATCCTTAGTCCCCTGGCAGGGGACATCAATATTACAGACGTAATTCAGAAGTATTATTATTATTATACGTCTGATTTCACGTTTTTCACCAAAAATATTAGGATTTCAGTGGGCGGAATAGGAAATTTTATTGAATAGGAAAAGGTTAATACAAATAAAATAAAAACCTTTTGCACAGTACTGTATCACATGGTCGCATCACTAATCTCACTTGATATACATTGTATTTTCTAGTGACAATAAACATCTATTCTATTCTATATACTGTATGTGTTTTTGTCACTGTAATATTTTTGTAATATTATCGTAGGCTCAGCTAAAATTGAGCTTTGTGACATCCCTTGTATACAGCAGTGTGGTGGGAGAGTGCTGGATTTTATTCAAGAATGAAGTTCTGTGGAGCTGACCTTTATACACAGACTGGTGATCTGAACTCCTGAGGTGGTAATGGAAGACACAGTTTCATTTTCAAAGATACTTGTTATAAGAAAAAGTAAAGGGGAAGTTACCAGAGGGGAGAAATCATAGAGATTCCCATTTGGTAGTGTTGTGGAGTGTATGGAATTCTACAAGAGGTCCTCTGGTAAGAGCTGTAGCCCTTTAACTGAAAATGAGCTAATTTTAAATGAAGCTGCTGCTTCTTTAAGAACCTCTGGCACACAGATTTGTGTACCTATCATTGCCACTGGTGCCCAGTTGTAAGATCAGGAATCTTGCCCTGAGTTTAGCTAGGGCAGATGGGAAAACTGTAAATGCTTATGCTGGAAAGGTATAGGTTGTAGTTGAAATTGTAAATTACAAAGAACATTACAGGGATTATAACATATAGAAATAGACTGGTCGGTATGCTCAATCCCATGGGTAGTCCATGTTGTGAAATTCTTTAATGAAAAGACAGGGTGCTCTGGAACAATGCCAAGACTGCTGAATACAATAGAAAAGAGGTTCCGGCACTCCCAACGGTTAAAAACAAAAATTTATTAAATTTGCAGTAAAAGCAGGATACATGAAGTAAATCCACAAACAATTAAAAGCAGATAGTGGCCCCCCCCCCAACGCGTTTCGTGCATTAGGGCACTTAATCATAGTATCATAATAATCATATGATTAAGTGCCCTAATGCACGAAACACGTTAGGGGGGGCCACTATCTGCTTTTAATTGTTTGTAGATTAACTTCATGTATCCTGCTTTTACTGCAAATTTAATAAATTTTTGTTTTTAACCGTTGGGAGTGCCGGAACCTCTTTTCTATTCGATTATAACATATACCCGATCCTGCATATTCACAGGGGTTCTTGGGAGATGTAGGCTAAATTACAATGCATAACAGATCTTGTTACCATGCCTATATATCCATCAGAAGAGTCATTAAGTAGTAGATACAGGTCTAAATAAATGTATCAAACTCAAGTTTGTCTTTGCTCTGGCTGTAAAAACAATGTATATACATATATCTAAATTAAGATGAAAGAAAATCAATGTTTCTTTTACAGAGATCTCCCCCTAAGGATGTATATGTCAATGTAAGACATGGTATAGATAGTTAACTTCTATGAAAACATCTTAAACATTCTGTACCTGTCTTTAAGGAATGTGACACTGCCATAAAGTATCTAGTTAACACCTTTTATTAGGCCACTAAAAGGAATATGTTTATAGAGTTTTAGCAATATTATACCAGTTACTGCCCGTGATTTCATTTACAGAAATTGTTTTCTTGTTTCATATCATTTTCTAGGGATATACAATATATAAGACTTTCTAACAAATCTATTATTTCTAACTCTATAGCCAATAAGGTTATGAAAGTAAAGTAAGATCTACTGTAAAACCTGCAAATTTACAATGACAATTTAGGGGGTAATTCTCCATAGTGCAAAGTGAGCTCCGAATCCTTCGGCTCACTTTGCACAGACTGTTATGCGTTCGCTGATGTCCTGCACGGGGACACCAGTGAGCGCTTTAAAGGGATTCCAGTCTCAGCGAAGCGACTCGAGTGCTCTCACTGAGACTGGAATCCCTTTAAAGCGTTCGCTGATATCCGCATGCAGGACATTAGCGAGCGCATAATAGTCAGTGTGAAGTGAGCTAAAGGATTCGGAGCTCAAGCTCACTTCGCAGAATGGTGGATTACTCCCTTAGATGGAAAGCTGTACAGGGCAGAGACCTTCCTATTCTTGTTTTAATCACTAGGGTTATGTATCATAGTGTGAAATGTTGCATAAATGTGAGAATTTGCAACAATTTGCCACTTCTCCAAATATGCATTTTTACTGAAGATCATTGCTTTTGGCGATAAGGTGAATTCGCATTCAGCTGGACAAGTATCTGCTGATTGAACTAATCCTACAATAGAATACATATTATTAATTTAAAATTTGAGCAGGACCCATATGATTTGGCTTTGTTTATGACTCCATTATTGTGTTTTGATTTTATTTCGTGTTTGATTTTTTTTTGTGAAAGGTTTTGGCTCTGGATTTTCATTTATTTTTTCTAAATTTGCAGGAAACTTACATGTTTTCACATATCTGGGGTAACTCTCTAAAGTCCGAATTGTTTTGTAAAGGTGTGAATTTGCCAGTTAAAGACAGTCGCAATAGACTGCTACTGTCACAGCTGCATCTTTAATACAAAGAAGGATAATATTTTATTACAGATGGATCTAGATACATTGGAAGCTTGGGTAGGAAAGTGGTTATGTATATGGGAAGCAGAAATGCATGTCTAGATTATTTTCTAAATGGGAAAATACTGGTCAAAACAGACATGGAAAAAGATTTAGGAATTCTAGTTGACAATAAACTTAACTGTACCAACCAGTGCGAAGCGGCAGCTGCCAAAGCAAATAGGATCATGGGGTGCATCAAAAGGGGTATAGACGCACATGACAAGAACATAATTATACCTCTTTACAAAGCACTGGTCAGACCACACATGGAATACTGTGTGCAGTTTTGGGCACCAGTGCACAAGAAAGATGTGGTTGAGCTTGAGAGGGTTCAAAGGCGGCTACTAAAATAATTAAAGGAATGAACAAATTACAGTACCAAGAAAGATTATCAAAACTGGGCTTGTTTATTCTAGAAAAAAGAATATTAAGGGGTAACCTGATAACTATGTATAAATACCTGTATATTAGAGGTCACTACAGAGATCTGTCTCACAATCTATTTATACCAAGAACTGTAAGTATAACAAGGGGGCAT
>WMED01018316.1:0-12744 GCA_019650415.1 Pipa parva | reverse complement strand
TCCCAATCCTTCAATCCTCACTGACTAAAGGGTGAATTCACCTGTCAAATTCACTTCTCTACAATTCGAGTGGCATTGCCAAAACAGTCGCAAATTCACTTCTCAGTATTGACTAAGCGGTGAATACACTTATTAAACAGGTGGACACTGTTGGATGTGTAGTGCGGTGTAGCCAGTCAGAAGTGGGATGAGAAGTCATGTGGAGTGAGGAAAATTTGACAAGTGTATTGCAGGGACTTCAGTCTCACCATATCCCACTGACTGTATTCTGACAATATTCTGTTACTATTTCTATGTCACTTTGTCCCTAGCTCATGTTGTCATTTAGGGAGGTAATTCACCATCCTCCGAAGAGAGGTGCGGAGTCTTCGCCTCACTTCGGAATAACTGATTTGCACTTGCTAATATCCTGCACGCGGACATCAGTGAGCGTATCTCAGTCATTCTGAAGTGAGGCGAAGACAACGCACCTCACTTCGGAGGATGGTGAATTACCCCCTTAGTCTCAGTCAACATTTTCACTTTTGAATGACTAGTCACCTTAAGCAACACTGAAGCCCTGCCATCCCACCCCCCAATTCACCAGTCTGAAGTTGCAAAGTCAAACAGGTGAATTCGGAGTAGTACAACTAGTTGCATTCGCTTCTTCGACACACTTCGCCACTTTGTCAATAGTAGAAATACCTGTGCACGCAAAGTGATGCAGAGAGTTCCATAAGACTGTAGGCGTAGTCAGCCAAATTGGTTGCATATTGCCACATTACAGAGTTTGATCAATAAGTGAACATGGGGAAGTGGCAAATAGATGCGTATTTAGCGCTTTACAAGACTATTCAGCCTTTAGTCAATGAAGCCCTTAGTGCTCATTATGAGCACATTTTCTACCAGTGTCCATGGGCCTTTAGTTAAAACAATCCACTAAACTACGCAAAGGAACAGTCGCATGCCATTTTACTGAGAGAATGTAAGATTTGTTTGGCTTTTAACTTACTGATAAACAGTTAAGGCAGAACAGTTTATTTATGGTGGTAATTAATAATTTCAGTTATACGTCAGGAACAAATCCCTTCTCTTTCTAGGAAATCAGATTTTTTTTATACATTCCAGAGATTCACTCCAAATTTCACAGATATGTTTCTTATTAGGTGAAGTCAACAAGCCTGTCCTCAGAACAAGGTTGCAGATTCTGTCCCATTACCCATTGTGGTTTAAAGGGATGAGGCTGCAGTTTAGTAAACATTATTCATACTTCGTAATGTATTTTTATTATGTTGCAATTACTGCAATTTTCCTCTAAGCAAATTACTTTAAACCCAATAATAAATGAAGCTGGGGAATAAAGTAATGCAGCATTGCAAGTTTTTGTCCCAGTTTTTAATATTAACACTTTATAATACTGAGGCCTTCATCAGGAGGTGACTGTTCCTGATAAAGGCATAATTAACCAAAGATTTCCTGGGGTGTTTTTGTCCAGTTTAAGTAATGTTTGTGTCTAGAAATTCTCCATGGCAATTTTGAAATTTATGGGTCTATAAAGGGGTTGTAAAGCTGACAACTATTTATTTTCTATATTTCAGTATTTATTCTTCAAGATATAGTATATTCTTATAATAGAGAGCTAGCTGTAATAACGATTGTATTGAATGCAGCTGGAGAGGAGAAAGGGAATTCTTTCCCGTTTAAACCAATGAGATCTTACAGATGACTCAAAGACCAGGGAAATTTATAAAGGTCATTTTGACCTATTTGCCGCAATTCGATTAGTTTCGCCACTTTTTGCCGCATTTTCAATATCCCCCGAATTTATGTAATTCTGAATAAAATTTAGTGATATTGAAAATGATCAAAATAAAAAATATTGATGCATTAATCCCGCTACACTTTACATTGTTTTCAACGGAGCTCCTTTTCCATCGATTTTGATATCAAAATCTCTGATCTTTCTGACGGGGAACTGGGAAATTTTTCTAAACCATCTCCATGGGGAGACCTCAACCAGGTGAACACCTTTTCAGCAATGAAACAGGTCTTAATGACGCTTACTAAATATCAGTGATACTGATATTTTTTACCTAATTAAAGATATATTGATATTGATATACCAGGAGAAAACTTCTTCAATTTTTATAAATATCCTCATCCCCCAAGTTGGGTATCATAGGTGTAACCATTCCCCTTTTAACAATCCTACATATTTATCTCTTTGTATCGCAGCCCCAACAGATTCAGCCTCAAGCAGTAAAGCCACAAATGCATCCTCAGCCGGGGCCACAAGTTGCTGGGGAATTCCCAGCTCAACCCAGGCCTTCGCCACAAGGTATGTTATCTTGGGAATTATTAATAATATAGAAATATTATTGCTGTTTAGAGGCCACTATTTGAGCAACTACCTTATCTGAAAATACCATTCCCCAACTGCAACAAAAATGTAAATTTGATTCACCTTTGGTTGCATTAAGGAGAACTAAATGCTCGTTTATACTAGAGGGTGATTCTTAAGTGGGGAGGGGGGGAATAATTTTAGGTTCCAGTATTGCCTATTGTTCTCTAGAACAAGATGTTTTTTTTCTCTACTCTGTACAGCAATGTGACTCCCTGTCACTCCCTGTTCCTGTGTGATTTCAGAAAATTGAGTGAGCGCAGAAGCAGAATTCTGGTGTAAAACAGCTACTGCACATGCTTAATTTTTCAAAATCCAACAGGGACAGGAAGTGAAGAGAATTTTAAGCGGTGTGCATAACAGAAGAGATCAGCTTGTTATAGCGATCAGGAGACAACGCTGGAGCCTAAAACCACTATTGGTTAATAGTTCCCCAGTCCCCCCTTAAGAATCACCCCATTACTAACCAGCAATAGTTTCCCTTTAACCCAAAACCTGAATAAATCAGACAGTGTAGAACAGAGAGATTATATAGTTGATTCTATTCACCCTGACGTGATTTATCAGATTATAGACTTTTAATTCCAAAGTAGACTTTGCTGGGTATGTAACAACACAAGTGGGAGAAAAATTCTTGCTGGTGAGTTTTTAACACTGTGCGCACCAGCTATGTATGTATGTATAATTTTATTTATTAAGCGCCACAAATTTGGGCAGCGCTGTACAATACAGTGATACAGGTACAATACAGACAAGGGAAAAGTGCATTAAACAATACAAGTAAAATATTACAAGGACACATCAAATTAAGTGCTAGGTTGTGATTGACACAAGAGGTTGGAGGTCCCTGTCCCATCAAGCTTACAATCTAAGTGGCTATAGCAATCTTCACTGAAATTAAACAGCTGCAAAACTTCTTAAAGCCAAAGTGCATGTTTATAGTGAAATGACAACTTCATGAGTGCTTAGTTTTGGAAAAAAGTAGAAATTGTGTTTACTTTTGGAAATCTACCGTAGCTCAAAGGTTTGTCCTAAAGCTTTATAGAGTGCTGGGGACATCTACTGGGCACTGTCCATAATGCACAATATTTTGAAATGTTAGAGCAGTGCTGAATGTCTAAACATTTTTGTCCCATCATACATGATTTTCAGTTGATGCAAGTTTCAAATGTAATAGGGTTATCTACAATACTGTTGACCTGTAGGCCACAGCGTTGTGGGATTTATGGTCCCTATTTGAGAAAGATACATTCTTGCACACAGGCCAATGTTCAAGTCTTGTCTTCTCATATTATTCACAGGTGGACCTCGTCAGACCCAGGGGCCTTCACCATCAAGAACTGGACCACAAGCGCAACCAAGACTTTCACCACAGGGCCACCAGCCTCAGACTTCACAACCCAGTTCCCCACAGACACAAAGGTCCCCCAATTCTCCACAGCTCCCCCGACCTGCAAGCGGAACTCCTCCTGCGCAAGTCTCTAAATCTGCCTCCCCTCAGCAGTCAAGACCCCCTGCCCAGGGACAGGCACAGAATTTGCAGGGGACTGTGTCAACTGCAAAACCACAAGCCTCACCTCATCCTCACCTCAAGTGAGTGTCTTCCACTGCCATTTTCTCACTTCTGAGTTATTGTTTTATTTTCCCGCTCATTGGTATAAGACAGGGGTGGGCAAACGTTTAAGCCATCGGGCTGGGGAGGTGTGCCTAGCATGCTGATGCCTATGGTGCTAAGCCATTCCCCCCCTATTTTAATATCCTCCTGCAGACTAGTCCGAGACTTCAAAAGTGCCGGATTTGGCCTGTGGGCCATAATTTGCCCACTCCTGGTGTAAGAAATATAATTTCCCTATAGTCTCAGGATTTACTGGAAGGCTTAGGTCCTGCAGCGAAAGGTAATGTGGATATAAATAACGTTTTGAATCACTTTCTCCTATGTGCTAAATTATGCACTTTTCTAATATATAAACATAAAAAAATCTAATTCCTTCATAGACTCTAGCGTGAGTGTCCGAGAGTGTGACGGATATGTCTAAAACAGCTAAATGGATTCCTTGTATCATTAGGGAGAATTTACTTTTATTACCTCTGACTCCGCCCCCAGCTGACATCTCTTATTAGACAGGAGTTTAACCTTGATAATCCCACTTTAAGTTCCAGTTGACTTCAGTGATTGATTTTCTTTGTGTATTTCAGCAAATCCCAGTCTCTGACCAACAATTTTAATATCTCGGATCCTTCTCAACGAGGCGGCGGCAATGAAGATGAGGCGAAGGCGGAGACAATTCGCAACCTGAGAAAATCATTTGCCAGTCTCTTTTCTGATTAGTCCCAGGCTCGTCTGTCCATTCCAAAACAACCCATTTCTTTGAACCGAACGGATTATTTAATGCATCACCACCATTCCTTTAATGTAAGCAAAAGGCTAAAGGTCATTATGATTCTAATTTGCTCCTGCAAATATACAAAAAGGTGTCTCTGGCCCCTTATACCCCAGAAACTGAATGAATCAGAAGATATAAAGCTAGATCCCCCTAGCAGTACATAGTAATTCTCCAGCCAATGCAGATAATCATTTCCCCTAAAGAACATATCATCGGATACTTAAAAGTTTATTTATAAAAAGTAGATATATACTTTGCTGCCTGCTACCAGGTTATAAAAGTATGTTCATCATGGTTCTGCCAGGGAGTTTGAAAAAAAAAATCAGAATCACACGCATTAGTTTATACTATGAAATAAAACGTGAGAGAAATAGCAAACAAATGGTAGAACTAACCGACAGGAGGTGACTTTTTTTTCCCCTCCAATAGACCCGCAAACAAAATCTGATAAAACGGAAAGAGAATGCATGTCTTCAAAATACCTGGGATTCTTTAAAAAAAAAATTGTGGTTGTGAGGATATCTGCAAAATTATGTATTGTAAATTCATTTTTTAAATTGGGTTGGATTACAAAATGTAGTTAGTAACAAAAGTACAAAAACCCTGGATGCCCACACTATGTTCTTAGTGCAGCTCTGCCTCCTCAGTCAACATAAAAATGCCACTTGTCACCAATGGAACTTTGTGAATTGTGCCTGTTTGAAATACCATGACATCTTTTCTCAAATGCTGCAGAAGCCTTCACCTTAGCAGAAGATCTCATGCATTTAAACATCCTTTCATTGTCGGTCAAAGCTAACAGACCATGACTCTGAAACCAGATGAAAGTTCACCACCCTGGTCTCAACACTCTTGTAAAAAAAAAATCTTGTTTTGTTATATGACGAGACACAGATACTGCCACCAATTTACTGGGCACGTGATGTTGTCCTACTCGAACATATGCATGGACATATATCCCACTTTCAAAACCTCCTAGAGATATTTTATGTTGATGGGAGGACCTAGTGACACTGGCACTTCCTTGTCTCTCTTACACCACATTGTCCTCAGCTGCAGACCAATGAAATACTGCATCATTGTCTTCACATTAAAAACCGGGTAGTTGCTGCTCTACCTACTGTAAGTCGCCTCAAAAATAAAGCAATTTGCAGCTAGAGAAGCTGTAAATAGTAAGACAATAATAATATACAGTAAATAGTGGATGCAACAATATTTCAGATATAATTTTTTTTCCTTTTGGGAGATCTATTAGGTCATAAGTCATTTCATTTAACAATCAAATGGCCTCAACAGCAGTTCTTATGCTGTACTCTAAAGTCTAAATGAAAGTTATCTTGCCAAACCTATAACAAGATCTCCTTTCTTCCTTGGGGCAGCTGTACTATTCCTCTGTTTTTAGACTAATCACCGATTTTGACGGATACTTCTAATTCCCTTTTTATTTGATCAACATGTCATTCAAAAGGAAACCCTAATAATTAATTAGTATTCACTAGTCTCGTGCAGTTACAATTACAACTGCAAACATCTTATTAGTTGCTATGGGTTACAAGACCTAGTTAGTCTATACTTCTGTTGATACAATCCATTAACAGTGATGATTTGCAGTGTTTTAAATCCACAGTGCTGCACGCTCTTCCTCATGCAATTGAAGTTTCAACTATTGTGTGTACCATGTAGTTATACCCTAGGAAAACCACTTCATGCACTGGACATCCTTCTCTGGAGCACAAACAATATCTCCAGGTCAGATAACCCAACAAGACTTAAATTACTGTGAAACAACCTTTAATGATGAATTGATTCTTCAAAATCCCAATAAGCATTGCTTTTCTATAAGTATCACTAAGCCACATGAAGTCATGCATTCACATGTTGAGCATGATGACCTTTTAGGATGTCTCACTATGAACGGATCTTAAGAAGCCATTTCTTTGCACCAACCCGTCTAATAAACATCCTTCTGTTTTGGGGTCCAGAAAGCCTTATTTACACACTAGGACTCCAAAATTACATTGTCTAGAAATAGCAAGCCAGTAGACATTTTTGAAGCAGCTGGATATCAATAACCACTCACATACTTTGACATTTTTGCAAATTTTCCTCCAACTTGGACATGGAGATAAGATACCTTGCTTTAGTGGAATTCACAACATCCGCATTTCCAAATAAGTCATTTTTTTTACATAAAGACAGTCATGTTAAAGATCTCTGAGGACTGTTAACCAAATAAAGCATCTTCAAACAAGACATCTTCGAGGACCAAGACACCTATAAAAGGTATCTTTATGCAAAGGTACTAAAAGAAGATAGTGGTTATGCTTTTAGCTTCCTAAAATCTTCCATAAATGTACCCAAATAAGATGTCCCAATGTTGGGACGTATTTGCACGCTGTAGATAAAACCTGTCTTCCCAGTGCATGATGTGCAGTGCACCCTGCCCAAAGCTTCCTTGTTGTGATCTAAAGATAAAAATACTGAATGGAATACTACTTGATTATGCCTTCTCCATGTTAAGTGCCAGGTTTAAAAGTCACATACTGAAATTATTATTTATTCATAAATGCATTTAACACAAAAGCCATCAGAGGAGATTTTGTAAAACACATAACAAAAATATCCAACATATAGTCTTCCAGCTATTCATGAAAACAAACAAAATGGAAAAACATTCATCACTTCACCAGAAGTAGGACTTCAGTTGGGCATTAGGATATAGTCCCCTACTCTAAAATGTGTTTCACTCTGCTTTAAAGTGCCACTTACTCCTAAAAAGAAGAAAAACATTAACATTTTGATTGGCAGTCATTCCACTGAAGTATGAGTAAAATGTATCTTTTGTATTTAAATTCCTGATTTTTATTGCTTTTTGTTTGATTTCTCTTTGGTGACTGCAGTAATTCTTAAATCTGTCCAGTAAAGAAAACCCAAAAGTAGATGGATAAGTGAAAAAAAAACACAATTGAACACCAGCTGCTTCCTTTTCCTGAAACAAATACCCTCCTGTGAGTGACCATGGAAATTTTGGAAATCATAGTCTTTCTGAACACACTACAATACTACACACTTAATTTAAAGTATTCCGGTGATACCATGACACAAGACAGCTGAATCTAGAGGAGAAATAAGATTATTTTAGCAAAAATGCTCAGTGTAGGTAAACAGGTTTGGGGTGCACATTTATTTTGTTTTCCAAAATTCCCTGAAATATCCCTTCCTGTATGGAGGATATTGTACCCCTTTCTGTAATTTATAAGAATATTACAAGTAAACTCATGGCTCGACCTGTAGCCTTGTGCATTTATATAGTAATGGAACTCTTTGGTGAATATTAATATACTTATTGATCACAGAAAGAGCTATATATTCAGCTTGCAAGCAGGACATTAATCTCAGACTGGATCTGTGCTGCTAAACCAGTAGTTCTGAATTCCCAATTGGACATAGGCATAAACAAGTGACAATGCATTTCTCCTACAATTAACATGAGCTGGGAACATATGAATAGTTTTTGGCTTTTGGTGTGTTTCCATATCAGCTCCCAATTATGGGGGTTATTGACTAAAGTCCAAATTGTTGTGTAAAGGTGTGAATTCATCGGCTAAAGGTGGTTGCAATAGCCTGCTACTGTCGCAGTCACAATTTCACTATGGGAATATTGTTGTGGTCGTGGATTTGCTATGGGAATCTGCCATTTGATAATTCTGCAGTCGAATTCTCACTTTATTTTATAATCCCCAATTGTGATGGTGATCTGGCTGCTAAAATTTTCCACCATAGGTGGTTTAATGGTCAGGGAGGAGTGTCAACTGGTCTGCCCACGTTTACATTAATGCTAACAGGGAGGAGTGTCAACTGGTCTGCCCACATTTACATTAATGCTAACAGGGAGGAGTGTCAACTGGTCTGCCCACGTTTACATTAATGCTAACAGGGAGGAGTGTCAACTGGTCTGCCCACGTTTACATTAATGCTAACAGGGAGGAGTGTCAACTGGTCTGCCCACGTTTACATTAATGCTAACAGAGAAGCGTTTTAAGGCATTAGCGGGAGCTGAAAAATGTCTAATGAAAAAAGTGGCTAGTAATTACTAACTCTAAAGGGGTTTATTCACTAAAGTCTGAATTGCTTCGTATAGGTGTGAATTCGCCAGCAAAGGCAGTTGCAATATACTGCTACGTCTTTATGAAAATATTGTTACAGTCATGACTTTACTATGGAAAAATTGTCACAGTCACAACTTTACAATGGGGAAATTGTTGCATGCGCGGTTTTCCTATGGGAATCCGCAGTTTGTGAATTGGACAGTCGAATTCGCACTTTAGTGAATAACCCCTTAAACATCTTGTTAGCCTCATCCCATGCACAGAGTAACACAGATTTGGGAAATTTATCAAAGTCGAATAAGTTTTTTGACCTAATGCTGGAGAAAAAAACAAAAACAGTGTTTATGTTATTTAAAAATACTGTTTTCGCCATGTAGAATATCACTTTTTTTATGCTTTTTTTTTTTTATTTAAAAGTTGCTGTAAAAAACAAACAAAAAAAAAGCTTGATAAATATCCCAAAGACTGAAAAAAATAAAGAAATGTCACTTTTGTTTTTTAAAAAAAGAAAAAAAAACAGAATCCGCTTACATACATTACATAAACACATGGTCCCATTTTGTTAATGCACATAAACTTAACAGTTGATGAGGATATAAATTGGGCGTTATTGACAAAAGTGAGAATTTGACTTTCAAAAAGAATTCTCATCACTTCAGGTGGCTACACCCTGAGAGGGTTATTCACTAAAGTTTGAATTGTTGCGTATAGGTGCGAATTCGCCAGATAAAGACAGTCGCAATAGGCTGTTACTGTCGCAGTCGCATCTTTATAATGAGAATATTGTCGCAGTCGCAACTTTATTATGGGAAAATTGTCTCAATCTTAACTTTAAAAAATTGACACTTTACAATGGGGAAATTGTAGCGGATTTACTATGGGAATCCACTGTTTGTGAACTTGACAGTCAAATTCGCACCTTAGTGAATAACCCTCTATTCCTTATTCACTAAACAGCGGATTCCTGTAGTAAATTTGAAACTGCATCAGTATTCCCATAGCGAATTTGTGACTGTGTCAGTAGCAGTCTATTGTGTAGTGTGCACCTGTCATTAGCTGGCGAATACCTGTATATGGGGAAGTGGTGAATTCACACCTTTACGTGAAAAATCGGACTTAAGTCAGTAACCCCCTTTCTCTCCCCTTCTCCACTATAATCCTACCTCATATTTTCCCCAACTCTGCCCCACCCGACAATAGTAAAGCTGCGACTGTACCAATATTCCCATAGTAAACTCACAAGCATGACATTAGCTGTCTATTACATAGTATGCAACAGTCGTTAGCTGACGAATTCACACCCTTACGTGACAATTCGGACTTTAGTCAATAAACCCATAGTCTATACTGAAGCCTTAGGTTACACATTTTAGAAAATCTGATAAAAAAGTAATAATGTACAACAAACCCCAGGATATGAATAATATAACTGTAAAAATAATTTAAAGTGTCTTCCTTTCCATGTCTGGAAAGTAAACAAAATCTTTGAAAATGGCTTTCAGTTTTGCTTTGCTGCTTCCAATGTAAACCATAATGCCTGCAGTGGTTGATCCATTTAACATTACCCAGAAGGGCATAAGGCTTGTAGATGATAGGCCACATGCTCTGATAAACCCGATTATTTTCTTCTGTTAATGTACAATTCTATTTTATGTTCTGTCTGTATTTGTGTTTATTTATTGATGGAATAAAGGATTTAAAAAGAAATAAAAATGAGTGGTTACCAGAATTGAAATGATTTGAAATATACCCTGATTAATTGTCTAACATTTAGTGGGAAGTGTGGAGGAGGCTGGGAGGTTTAGCCAAGAGTGTCGTGGAGGCTGAGAGAAAAGGGTGAAGGAAGCTAGTAGATTTCCCAGCAGGAAATGAAGAGGACTGAAGCAGAGCAGAATATATCTGCTTGCTAGTGAGAGCAGGAGGCAGCTCTGGAGAGTAAAACCCCGATCAGTTAGCATTTCCCTCCCCACCCCCCCCACCGCATAAAACAAGTTGTAGTTCCCCTTTAACCACTAGTACGGCCTCGGTCTAAAAATGTTTCTTGAGAATGTTATTTCTACATTGTAGCAGTGGAAAGAAAGAAAGCAAAAAAACAGCAAGATGTAACCACCATAATTTCTTTGTTAAAGGGGTTGTACAGACAAAAAAAAAAAAATGCAGTTTTATGAACTTTCATATATATTTCTATAATCACACACACCTTTGTTAGCTTATTTTATTGCAGTTGCTTTATATTTCTATGGCTTATTTAAGGGGGTTTGGATCAGCTGTTTTTAATTTTGATTTTGTCTAATGCAGTTAATACTTCCTGGAAATATAGTTACAAAATGTATATGCGTGTTACCAAAACCAGGTGGTACAAACCAATAAACAAACACAAAGAATCATCCAATCAGAATTTAGTATGCTGAATAGCACACATTTTCTCATTTCCTGCTTTGCATCTCTGATTCACTATAGCAATGGTCCCCCAACCTTTGCTGGATCGGGGATCAATCCCCAAACCCAAAGGTTAGATGGACTGAGGGGGCGGGCCAAACATGTTGCTGGCCGCATGATGGTGACGCACTTCCTGTGCGAGCATTACCATTCGGCCCTGTACCAAGGAGCCCTCGAACTGGCAGTGGTCAATGGCCCAGTGTCTAAAGACCCCTGCGCTACTGGGTGTTAAATGCCACCCTAAGATTACAGGCTGCCAAGTAAAATCCACTAATTCTTGCTTAAGCATCAAACAGCAATACTTATTTTAGTAGCTCTTACTATTTAAAGGACTAGTAACACCAACAAAATAAAAATTCCCATTTGGTAAGGCATAGCAGTTATTCAAATACAGCACTTGTAAAAATGTTATCTTTGACATTAAATTCATGAATTTTATTAAATTCATGAATTTTATTGCTTTTTGTCTGTTTTTATATTTACTGATTGCAGCCATGTTGTTAAACAGACCTCATCCAGTCCCATTGTTTTCTATGGTTCTTTAGATAGTACATAGGAAGTGTTGCCCTAAAGCCTAATTTTTAAAGCTAAATATCTTACTTTCTAGACACAATGTAGATTGTTTGGATGCACAGACTGAATATATAGTAACTATAAATGCATTTTAGGAGTTTTCATTTTTTTGGGGGGATACTGTTCTTTTAACTCACTCTAAGCACCTGGTTCCAGTTATTACAGTTATACCAATAGCAGATTAAATACTAAAATAATCTTCACTGCTATTTAAAAATCAATTAAGAACAGAAGTCAGAGAGGCAGACTTCCTTGGCTCTAGATTAACTTTTAACTTCACCATGTTTAAGCAGAGAGGAAAGGTGAAATGAAACAAGACCCCTATTGGTGTATGAAAAAGTATGCAGGATGCCAAACTAAAATTAAATATATATATATATATATATATATATATATATATATATATATATATATATATATATATATATATATATATTACAAAAGTTATTACAACAGAATGAACCAAATCTCTGTAAATACAAACGTTTTACCTTGCGCAACCCCTCTAATTACTGTGGTAAAAAGAACTAGTCCCATTGGTTATCGTTCCCAGTAATAACTTATCTTGCACCATCAACAAGTGAGTTAAGAAAGTGCTAACAAACCATCGTTTTGCTTAGTCCAGCGCCTTTATAATGATAAACCAGTCCAAAGTGGGATAAAAGCTCACTAAAGCTATCATTCGCCTCTCTAGTGTACTGGACTCCAGATCTTCACTTTGGAACATTACATTTTATATAAAGGGCTTGCGGATGTCAGGGATCCTTCCTCTGCTGGTTCTGAAACCGCCACGGCCTGGAAACATTGGGCTGGTCTCGGGAAGCGTCCCAGTGGGGTCAAAATTAGGACGGAAAGGAAA
>WMED01018314.1:0-12745 GCA_019650415.1 Pipa parva | reverse complement strand
CTTAACATTAAAAAATTGTCGCGACTTTACAATGGGGAAATTGTTGCGGATTTGCTACGGAATCCGCTGTTTGCAAATTCGACAGTCGAATTCGCACCTTAGTGAATAACCCCTTAAGACAGGAAAGCAGGTACTTTTACATACATACATAACTACATACCAGCTAATTGGACAATATGCTGGGTTTTTATTTATTACAAAGCTCACTTTATATTATAGTGTCACTGTTTTCCAAGCCACAAAGAAATGTCACCAGCATATTTTCAGTAGTGATCTGTAATAAGATATGTTCGTATGTGATTTGTATATTTTTGTATAGGATGACTTCTAGTGACATGCTACTCTGTTATGCAGTTTATGTACTGGGGAAGCAGGTGCCAAGCTGTGAGTTCTGTCAGAATAGCTACAGATCAATTACTGAAAGGAACAATACGCAGAAAATAGATACAAAACAACAGTATTTTTTTAGTAGTTTAGCCATTGTTATGAATCTGTCTTATGTACGTGCGGCTAATAAAATACAGCTTCAATATTTAAATAGTCTGTAGCAAAATTTCTAACCAATACAACTACAAAGTACAATACAACAAAAGTCTTGCAGTGTAATTATACTAATAATAATTTGCACTAAATTCATCATACATTATAGTTACTTATATAGTTACGTTACGGATTTGGGGAATTTGTGATGAGACTAATAAACTGATTTTTGTGTCTCTGATGGAATGTAGGGAGTAAGTTGTTTAAAAAGACAATATTATCTAAAAATAAAACTGACCCTTATGCCACTATATGGAGTGAACACTTAAAATGAATTCAGAGCTGGCATTATTGCTGAAATAGTTGCATAACAGGTATAAAAAACATTGAGAAACTGATCATTAAGAAAGCAAATTTTAAATCCTAATTAGAATTGTTTTATTTCACTGAGGGATGTGTAGCTCCGGCAATGACATTTTAGCACAATCTCTATGAATTGTTTTTCATTTAATAAACACAATGCCTGCACAATGACAGAACTGTTCAACCTACTACAGTTTTTTTTTTACACATTAATAACTGACATTACAAAACGTCCCCTGGGTCTGTAAAGCATCAGTTTTGTTGCCACAGCTTTTCGGTTGACATTTATTGATATCAATTTACATTTATTAAAATCAATTTGGTTTAGATGAACGTCGTTCACCATTCCTGACTGAGACTATTTCCCGAGACAGGAGCGAGGTGGAAATGTGAAAATCCTGTCAAAAGGCATCAAAACAGCAGCGGCAATAATATGAAATATGGGATCAGTAGCAAAGCTGACAGTTTTCAGTATTCTTTTTCCAAACTGAATTTCTCTTTCTGATATTTTCCATTATAAAAAAAAGTAACTCAAAACAAAACAAAATTGGGAGGTTTTCCAGACTTTTGCAAAGATCAAGGGTAGAAGCAGAGGAAAATGAAAACTGAAACGCAGTCCACTATTTTCAGCAGAAACAAAACATCTAAATGAAAATGTCACTGTTTTTGCAACAAAACACACGTACGGCAACATTTTACAGCACTGCTGACAAAAAAATAAAACAGAAAATATGTTTATTTCCCATTTTGGTTTTCACCAAAAACTGGCACGATGCATTTTTTTCAGCAAGAGAGTTAAGGGAGTCTGCTACCTTAAGGCTAGGGACACACTAGCGTATATATGCGCTAGTTTCCCCCCCCCCCCCAAAAAAAAAAGTGCGTCTTGCGAAAAATATACCAGCACATTTACACTGGTGGATTTTCAGGACGCATTTTCTATATAAGCAATAGACACGCGTCGCTTTTCTTCCCCATGTGACCGCTATTGTTCAATTCCTATGGCTACTAATCTGGTCACAATGTTCGGGGTCGCGCCCATACGCTCGCAAAGTGCAACATGAAGCATGCCGACTCATGCTCCTCTCTATGAAACGCAAGTACACGTATCAGTTATTTATTCCGTTTTTTTTCCTTTTGCAATGTGTAGTTTTTGTTTTTTTAAATGACGCGGCGCACCTATACCCCAGTATGACCCTGGCCTAAAGTTGGTAGGTCAAGTAGTGCTTGCATTGAACCCCCTTTACACAAGCAGCTCCACCATTGAAATGAATACTTTAGCAAGCTATATGGTCTATACAGCAATTATTCTCTGCACAGTTACGCATGGGAAGCCACAAAGCTATGTGAAGGGTACCCTGTGACTTCCTGAGACATTATGCCAGGGCCGGCTCTCCCATTAGGCCACATAGGCAGATGCTAGAGGAGCCGGGTGTACAGGGGGGCGCTCATGTGCATTTTTTTCTTTTATACCCGCGACGTTGGAGGTGAGTGGGGGGCGCAAGGCAAAGGGGGCGGCATGGGGCAGGGGAGGCAGCGCGGGGCGGGGAGGCGGCGCGGGGGGCTGGCGCGGGGCGGGTGCTGGGTGTGGGGTTGCCTAGGGCGCCAATAGGGCCAGAGCTGCTACTGCATTATGCAATACATAATAATATACCACAGTCAGCTGAAGGAAACACAATCTATTCCAGCAAGCAATTAGAGACGCTCACCATTACATCTTTTACAAACCTTTCTTAATAAGATGTTATCCACTGGAGGAAAGCTAAACTTGATTTTTTTGATCTAAGTCCATAAATAAACTCAAGGTTAGTTCTAACACGTGATTTATTGACAGACATGGAATCACAGTCTAGCCTCTATATGCCACTTTGTGCCAGACAAGCTTTTATAAAACATGAAAACTCACATTCTTTTTAAAGACGCCATCTCATTACATCATGTGATAATTACAAGTTATTTTAGATGCCATTCATTAGCGTGCATTGACTTTTGTCTCCTGTGTAAGTAAATCATGTGACTGTGGGCTATCTGTTAACATTCAGTTGGTCTATAATAGCAACTCGCATCTCTGTGAAGCGCTGCGTAATACAGTAGCGTTATATAAAAAATTAATAAATACAAATAAAATAAATATATGTATTAGGTCATATTTTTTAGAAAATACATTGATTAAGTTCACAGTGTTTGCATTTCAGTTTTCAATGGGAAATTCATGATTTGGGCACTTTTACAGGGGGTTGGACAATGAAACTGAAACACCTGTGGTTTAGACCACAATAATTTATTAGTGTGGTGTAGGGCCTCCTTTTGTGGCCAATACAGCATCAATTCATCTTGGGAATGACATATACAAGTGTACATATATACAGTACATATACAGTACATGATGTGGGTTTTATGTTTTTGGATACAATCCGGTTTAGCACTCGAACATCCCTTTCAGACAGCTTCCTCTTGTGTCCACAGTTAATCCTGTTGGATGTGTTTCATCCTTCTTGGTGGTACTCTGACATTACCCTGACTCTTGATACATCACAAAGACTTGCTGTCTTGGTCACAGATGCACCAGCAAGATGTGCACCAACAATTTGTCTTCTTTTGAACTCTGGTATGTCACCCATAATGTTGTGTGCATTGCAATATTTTGAGCAAAACTGTGCTCTTACACTGCTAATTGAACCTTCACACTCTGCTCTTACTGGTGCAATGTGCTTGGATACTGGAACTGTGGAACAGGACCCAAAAAATGGGAGGTGTGGGTAAAATGT
This sequence comes from Pipa parva, assembly GCA_019650415.1. Classification (NCBI taxonomy): domain Eukaryota; kingdom Metazoa; phylum Chordata; class Amphibia; order Anura; family Pipidae; genus Pipa; species Pipa parva. Next base: position 9,137 of record WMED01018314.1, on the reverse strand, counting down.
AATACAATTCAAATTATAGTCAGTTTTGTCAATTTAATTTTGAAATTTCATTCTTTTTGTGACCAAAAATAGAAATTTTCGCCTACTTCTCAGCTTGATAACTATAGTCCATCATTTCATGGAATTATTTTGTTGTAAGTAGTTTGATACAATGATTTTAAAGTAATAAATTGACTATGTAGTTTAGAGCTTTGACACAGATAATTCTAAAGCTCTCTTTAAACAGGCAGCGATGGGAATATACTCAAAGCTTCAGCTAGATCCTCACCTCCGTCTGATCAGACATAGGCCAAGTCTGATGGATTTGTCTGTTTTAACCTACATTATGACTTTCTTATTTCTGGGGCAATTTTTTGCCACTTTCAGGGGGTTATTCACCAAAGTCCGAATTGTTGCGTATAGGTGCGAATTCGCCAGATAAAGACAGTCACAATAGGCTGCTACTGTTACAGTCGTGCCTTTATAATGAGAATATTGCCTCAGTCGCAACTTTATTGTGGGAAAATTGTCGCAATCTTAACTTTAAAGAACATTGTAGAGACTTTACAATTGGGAAATTGTAGTGGATTTACTATGGGAATCCGCTGTTTGTGAATTCGACAGTAGAATTCGCACCTTAATGAATAACCCCTCAATGTCTCATCTGCACCTTGTCAGAGAACTATGGGAGATTTCTGTGGGACTGAACCATTGTTTAGAATACTGACAATACTGGATGAATTATGAACACATCTACTGTGTGAACGTAAAGCTATAAGAATGGAAGTATTTACGTCATTTGTTAAAGGAGAACCTGTTAATAATACCTCAGGTAATCTTTAATGTGAGTAAATGTAACGTTATTATTTGTTGCAGGTTATATTTAGAAATTGGGTGTATTTACATTTATATAAAGTAGTGTGCAAATTTGTAATTGTCTGGACGGGTAACAGCGATGCAGTTTTTCAGGTTCAAAAATTTAGGCGTGTCATGGAAATGTGAGGTCTACTATAATAAGGAATGCATTTATAACAATTCTTTACTCCATAAAAGAAATGCAGCTGTCTGCAAAGCCTCAATTTAAACTACAGCCTTTATATACTTTTAAGATGTCAATTTTGATAAATCAGACTTAATAGACCAGATTTGGCAGAACAGTTATTTCTATAGAGTATCTATAAAAATGTTACCTTTGAAGTTGAATCTCTGATTTTATTTTTATTTGCATTCTTTTTTGCTCTTTGTAAAAATCATTTCTAAATTGGGCTTTCTGGGGCAGTAATTTATTATCTATTGGTTCACATAAATCCATTGAACAGAGCAGGGTTTGCTTACTTTACAGATAAAACACGGCTGCAAGTATTATACACAAACAAAGACCTACACAAATGAGGTATTCAGCTTTAAAGAGAAGAGTTTTACAAGTACTGCCTGGGAATAACTGACATTTCAATCCAAGTGGATTTAATTTATAGTCTTAATTGTCCATTAAAATTAAAAAGTGTGAATTGTATTGTAGATATGTGAATCCACAACACTTCTCCAACATTACATATTCACTTTGTTCATTTGGCCCTGAGATAGGGTGGGCAATATATATCTAAATTCTAATAACTACAAAATTATATATGAGTTTTCATGCTCAGCACAAAACCTGTCGTCCCAGTATTTAGGCAATCTTCAGTAAGGGTTTAAGTAGTCTTAAAGGAAAACTATAGTCAGATTACATCTTTATATGTGCAGTACTATACCTTAGTGGGAAGTGTTTCTCCCCAGTAGGTGTTTCATCTGATGTCTAGCACTGGAAAACTCCCGAACCAGGAAATGTGTGTGCACCGTGAAGAAAAGGTACCCCGCCCCCTGGCCAGTTTCACCAAAACTCTAAGGTAGCGCTATATTACAGTTCCTGTGCAACTGACTGGAGGGGTCGGAAAACCTTTTCATGGTACATTTCTAACACGCACACACACATTTCCTGGTTCAGGAGTTTTCCAATGCTGTTGATTACAGGGGAACTAAAGCCTAAAAAAATTATTTCAGCAAAAACCTTATGGACCTTAGAACCTTAGGCATAAAAAACTGCTGAATAAAGCCAAATATATATTAGCCCTATGAAACCAAGGATAAATGCCTGTGAAGTTGTCAGGTGGGCGGCTGCATGTTTGGCTGTATTGTAGACACTGCACATGCTCAGTGTGCTTTGTCTCCTGTAGGTGTGCCCTAATTAGGGACTAACGCAAAATAACCTGGCTATAAACTCATGATAAAGCTATCAATGAAATCTGACAATGAAGTCAAATTAATCAAGAATAAAGAAATACTGAATTCTCTTCAAATCAAACAGAAGAAACTATTTCTGCATTTTAAAGGTTACCTTCCATTTATTTAAAAGCCAAAAACTTTTAAGATACATATACACTAGATTCTCTGCAGCCCTGCAATGCACAGCTGAACTAATTTTTTATCAGCTATCTTTGCAGTATGGATATTTTAGTATTATTGGCATTAAAGGGATAACATTACCTAAACATCCCTTTTAGTTGCATGGTATTCAGTTCAGTTGCATACCACATGCATAACACCATTACCTTTAAAGGGGGAGACTTATGAAATACACCTGATCCTCGGCTGCATAGCTTCCATTATAATCTTGCACTCTTTTTTTAAGTGGAATACTGGCTTTACACATATTAATGTGTATTAATTAATGAGATAAGAAAGAATCCTAAACTGCAAATCAACTTCATCTAAAAGATCTAAATAACTATTTCATTTCACCACTTTGAAAGAACAAAAAGAATTAAGCTAACCATATCATCCCTTTAACCATGTGCAGCTCAGTATTAAATTAGAGCTATGTAGCTGTATTTTCATTGCCCTGCAGGATGCATTTGTAAATGAAATCTTGTTAAAGTAATGATCTCATCTGCACATTAAAAAGGCTTATTCATGAAAGTGTGAATTTACAGGTGTAGCAAATTCATGTCGTTTGTGTCACTATGTTTATTGAATTTGGAGCAATACACCTTGCTGAATTTTTGTAAATGGTTTTCATCTTGAAAAATGGACCACAATGAACTACTCTCGCTATATTTTTATTGAGACACCACAGTAAAAAAATGCATGACAGTCAGTAGGAGGGGGAACCTCAGCACCTCTCACATACTCAGGAACACACCTCAAACACACTGTGCATGTGATGTCTCAATAAACAACATTGTCCAACAAAGAAATGTGCGATAATTGACTTTTTCTTCTTATGGCATTTGTGGCACTGTAGGAGACTGTTTAAATAGAATTTATATTTTTCCATTGTTAAGGCTTGTTTAGTAATATGTAATACGTGGAGAATTTGGATGCAGTACAACAGGATCAAGACGCAGTCAGATTTTTTTTATTGATCTGAACATTTTGGGGGTTATTCTCTAAAGTTCGAATTCGACTCTTGAATTCTCAAACAGCGGATTCCCATTGCAAATACGCGGCTGCGACAATACAGTATTTCCATAGTAAAGTCGCGACTGCAACAGTAGCAATAGCAGTAGCAGTCTATTGTGACTGTCTTTAGCTGGCAGATTCACACCTTTACATGACAATATGGACTTTAGAGAATAACCCCCTAAGGTGTGAATTTGACTGTCGAATTCTCAAACAGCGAATTCCCATAGCAAATCTGCGACCACAACAATTTTTAAAGTTGCGTCTGCAACAATATTTCCATAATAAAGTTGCAACAATATTCTCATTATAAAGATGCGAAAGCGACAGTAGCAGTCTATTGCGACTGTCTTTAGCTGGCGAATTCTCACCTATATGGAACAATTCGGACTTTAGTGAATAATCTCCAGAGAAGAAGTTAAGAGCAGGAACTGGCCCGGAAAATTAACTATTTTTTTTTTACAGAAATGGTTCAATTTAAATCCAGAGCATATATTTTAATTGACATTCCAAGCCTATTGATTTAGAATTAACCAAGATGTTTGGGACCCTATATGTCCCCTTTAAATATAGATGTTTAATATTTTGTAGATAGCAGTCGTCTAAGATTATACGGTAATGCAATTATTCTTTATCTTTTATTCATTTCATTAAATCCAGCAAAAAAAAATAGTTGAAGCAGAACAGAAAGGAAAATAATAGAAAATGCACAGAAAAATGAAGGCAAATTGTTTTAGATTAACACCACCTGTAACATATTAAAAATTAATTTTAAGGTGATCGCTCCCAGTAATATAATAACTACTGTACTGTGATTCTTCGTCCTCGTCATACACAGACTGGAAGATGACCTTTTTGTCACCTACATCCCCAAGATATAAATCAATAATATTCTGACACAGTGTAGGAACTAAGAGAATAATTCACAAGAGTCCATTTATCTTATTTTTCCCTATTGCGTTTCTGTTGTCGGGACTCAAGACATCACCAGGCAATTTGCAGAAAGATGGATTTTTTTTTATTATTATTTTCCAGGATACAAGTATTGTTTAACACAATCACAGTTGGAGTGGTTTGTAAAGATGATGTTGCGCTAAAGTATAACATGTAGATAATAAGTTTTCAACAGGAAATACAGAAGTGGCTTTGCTCTCATCTTCTATACAAATTTTGGGCTTCATTCAATAATCTACAAATGGCATCATCAACAGATGTGAGTTGTGGGAGGGGAGAAAAAAGACAAACAAAGACCTCTCCTCAAGATCAGCACAGTCATTTATACTTATTTTTCAAGAATAATAAACTTCATTTTATATATTGTTTTTGATGTTTTGCATGTACAGAACAACAGATGCTGCCTCAGGAATGACTCGGTATCCAATTTTCAGATATATCACACAGGGACTGATGCAATTCTTTTTCAAACTCTTTTAATTTAAAGGAGCACTATTTGATATGAACAATAGACATTAAATAAATGTTTACGATGTGCAAATCATACTTTTAATGGAATCATTTTATTATATATAAATATTGCAAACGTCTTTATTGTAATAAGGCACTATTGAAACTGACTTATGCTATCTTTAGGAATAGGTCATAATGGTGCTCTCTGAAGCTTTAGTAGGGCCCACTGAGGTCTGGGTCCACCAGGTGTGTACTCAGTATCCTGGTGGACCAGTCCAACACTGTCACTGTCAGAGGGGTTCAGAATATCCCTTTGCAGTCAACTGGCATTGTGGCATGTGCTGTTCTTATGTCCCAGACATTCCAGATACACATGCCCATATCACCAGTTCAAGTGAGCCGATATCATTACCACCTGTGATTCTTCAAATCGGGATGGGCAGGAAAGCAGATTGCAGCAATAAGCCTGCAGGGGAAGTACTAAGCACGCTTTGTTTACAGTGTCCACAGTGCACACAAATGAAGCTAAACAGATGGTGTAAATCATATACAGAACACCAGAAAAAGCCTTTAAGATAAGTTTACACAGAAGTCTGTTGACAACATAGGGTTGTAGTGGGAGCAACATCTGTCCTAGTGAATAAAGATCTGGCTGGCAATGACTTAGATTGGTGTATCTATGCGGTCATATTTAGATCATATACTTTTCTACCCCAATCAGTGTTTCACCAGTTAACATAGAGGAATCTTCTCCTGAATACTGACTCCCTTTAGTCAGAAACATGTCTGTTTGCCTATTTGTTTTTGAGAAGCATTTTAGTAAGAAATCCGGAATTGTATGAAACTATTTAGTTACGGATCCCAAAATCACATGGAATGGACTGGATAAATTGGAATGAAAATAAAACTGTTCTTGTTTAAAAGAACATACAGTACAATCCACAAATATGCTTCAGACATTTGTCTTTCTATTACAGCTTCTTCTGTTCCCAACAGTAACTTCCATGCGATATTGTTCATTTACAAATAATATTAAGAGATGTGATAATCCATTTTAAAAGGAGTGCCATTTTAAGAGAATACAGATACAGGACTTCAAATTGATATTTCAGCTGAGTATAAAGAAGAATGCCTTCTTCCTAGAAAAAATATAAACTGGAGGTTACAGAACCTCCGTTCTATTTGACTGATGACAGATGGATCCAAGCCTGGCAGTCTGGCAAATGAAAGCTGGGTGCTGGCACGAGTGGAGCAGATAAAGAAAGAGGTCACGGATGCTATAAACCTATTGATTCCTAAAAACAGCTGCATGGAGCTACTTTGGGGCACCAAAATATTAAAGTTGATGCATGAGATTATATGCACTTGGCTGCTAATGTTATGAACTTGTTCCCTTCCGGTTATTCACATGATATCAAATTAATTAATGTAATTAATATGCATGCTGCAGCATGCCAGATTTCACAGGTGGAATTAATCTTTAGTTGCCAGCGATGGTTGGCCCCGATGCCAGAAAACAAATACAGTTTCATGAAAGCTGCAGCTGGATGTCCTAAAATACGAGTCAAGTAAAGTGCCTGCAATCTGAAGGTCTTCTAACCCCCCTAGGATTTCATCCTTTGGTTTCAGATGCGCCATTTAAAAGATTAGGAAATGCATTTTGCAAATAATGTTACATTAGCAAGGATAATAAAAGCACAATATGGTTCACTGTCTAGAAACAACACACTGGGTTTAAATTAGCACAATCAGGCAAAGTGGGTCCAGCTAAGAAGAAAAGATATTTTGGCATGAGAGTTATCCAAAATAACACAGGTGATATACTAAATGAGACAAAGTACCAGGCAGCAAAGCCATTCTGCAAAAAGGTAAACTAGAGAGAGGAAACTTAAAGCAATCAAGCTAAATGTACTTTATCTTCCACTAGACATAAATTGCATGCCAGTTACCGGATTTGATATAGCTTTTCATAACCAATAAAACTATTCTCTGCAAGGGTAGATTTAACAATATGAAATCTATCCACAAGAAAAAGGTTAAATATGTATTTGACCATGCTGTTTGCTCAGTGAAATTGCATTATTCCTCTTTTTCTTTTGTATGTGGCATTTTAAAATCCCTGGAGGTGTCAATCATTCTCTAGTATGAACCGCTAGGAAGCTGCAATGCAAGTTGTATATCAATTACCACCATTTTTAGCATGATACAAGCAGCTGAACATCAAATCAGCAATGTAGTTCATTCTTTTCGAGTATGCACACTCGGGCACTTGTAGGTTTGTTAAAGCGGTGTTGTGTTCCAGCCAAACTAAAGCAGATGATAAATTCTAAGAAATTTAAACAATTTTAAATCCATATCTGCAATGTATATCTCTGTAAAGGAAATATTTATAAGATAATGTTTACCTGCGTACATCGAAGCATTTACAATTTTACGGACCCAAAGTTCAAAATATGGTCCTTTTATTATACGTGTGAATACTGCTGAAACAATCTAAGAAACTCATGTGTTGAGAGAGAACTGTAAATGTAAATAAGTGTAATAGTTTAAATGGGCAGTAACAATGTAATGTATGTATATTTTTATATAGTGCCACTCAGTGCCGGGACGGGGGAGGGGGGGCGCCAATAGGTCCAGAGCCGCCTCTGGTGCCACTAGGTTACTCAGCGCTGTACAATCCAACAACACAATTATAATACAGACATGGGAGAGTGCTTAACAAATAACAAGTGAAGTAAATTACAAGCTTATAATCACAAATATACAAACACTCTAAGGGTTTTATTAACTAAAGTCCGAATTGTTGGGTATAGGTATGAATTTGCTAGACAAAGACAATCGCAAAAGGTTGCTACTGTCGCAGTCACAACTTTATAATGAGAATATTGTTGCAGTCGCAACTTTGTTATGGGAAAATTGTTGCAATCTTAACTTAAAATTGTCGTGACTTACAATAGGGAAATTGTAGCAGATTTGCTATGGGAATCTGCTGTTTGTGAATTCGACAGTTGAATTCGCTCCTTAGTGAATAACCCCCTAAGTGCCAGTCCATGATTGAAACAAGAGGATGGAGGTCCCTTGCCCCATAGAGCTTACCATCTAAAGAGGAGTAAGACTTGTATAAACAGATAAGAGGGAAACATGTTTAATAACATAAAGTGTCAATGCATGAAAATGCCACATATTTATATATTTTTTTACTATAGGTTCCATGCACCCACAGATTCTACATTCTAAATCATAAGATATTTAGCTTTAAGAATCTGGATATCTGGGGCAATTCCAGAATATATATTATCTAAAGTAACAGAGAAAGCAAAGGGTCTGTTTAACCTACACACAGAGCTGGACCGAGGGTTAAACAGGGTAGGTAGCCGCCTAGGGCGCTGCTGGAGGTGGGCACTATCTTGGAGATCTCCCTCCACTTTTTCCCTATCCCTGCTTACCTTGTTCACTGTCCCGACCCTATCTATTATATCGTTTACTGCTGCAGCAATCCTCTCCCAGAGCTGCCTTTAACTTCCTGTGCAGATCGGTAAAAAATAAATGCCTTCTGTTTGCTTAGGGCTCAATTTGAATTTTTTACAAAATTTTTACACTGCACTTCTATGACTTACAGTTTCTGAGATATGTATTATGGAGCATCTCCTTAATTTCTAAATGACCGGTACCATGAAAAAAAAAAAAAATTATTTCAATACTTGTAAAATTTTGTCTTTGAACTTAAATTCCTGTTTTTTTTTGCGGTTTTTATTGTCCGTCTTTCTTTCCCGGTTGCAGCCAAATTGCGCTGCTTAGGTCACTATCAACATTTCCATTGGAAATACTAGAGTTTCTTTACCTAACAAATAAAATATGACCTGCAACCGCAGGAAAAAAACAAATTCAATATACTGTAATACATATTAGACAAAGGTTACATTTTTACTAAAACTATGTAGGAGTAAATACCATGTTTGTCCAGACAAGATTTTTTTTTTTTTTCTTTTTCTGATGCTACTGGTCATTCTCACCTGATAAATTGTGGACCTTTAAGGCTGGGGTCACACTAGCTGATTTTCAGCTGAGCTGGAAAAATAATCTCCATTGTTTTCTGTGGGATAATCCACATGGGCTATTGTGTTGTGCACCATAGACAATAATGAGCCTAATTAGAAAAGGTCAGATGAAAATCAGCTACTGTGTCCCCAGCCTTATGCATTTCTATCTTTTTACTAGCTATAATCACAGCATTTGCTTGAAAACAGCTTGCTGTATAGTACAGTCATGGCCAAAAGTTTTGAGAATGACACAAATGTTAATTTTTACAAAGT
>WMED01018313.1:0-12745 GCA_019650415.1 Pipa parva | reverse complement strand
ACTAGGAGCGCTGAGGAGTAAAATGCCTGCACTCTGCTAGTACTTCTATGCAGAGGTGACGATGATCTGATTCTAATCTCCTGAGTCCCCAGACACAGCAGCGCACAGAGTATAAGAATCAGATCATCAGGCACCACTGCATAGTAGCACTACTAGCCTACTAAGTGGTGCAGCAAGCTGAGGGGGTTATTCACTAAGGTGCAAATTCAACTGTCGAATTCTCAAACAGCAGATTCCCAGAGCAAATCCATGTCAATTTCCCCATTGTAAAGTCGCAACAATTTTTTAAAGTTACTCTGAGAGTCTGAGAGTGGCATTGTGCAGCATTATAACACCTTGGGATAACTCCCTGCATTTTGTTAAAAATAGCAAAATCTGCTTTATTGAATATGAGTAATAAGTGAACTCAAGTGTACTGTATCTATGGTAGTTAACAACTGAGCTAGTGTGTATTCCTGCTTGGCTGTGAGCTGAGTTGAGGTGTGTCACATGCTGTAAACCCTGTGAGAGTAGATAGCAGACAATCTATGTTGTGGTAATAATATTGACATGCTATGTTATATGGTTAAGTATTTGCTCTTTTATTATTACTTGTATATGTTATGTGTTCCAAAGTAAGTGTATGTATTAAATGTCATAGCATTTCTCCATGTTGTGGTAAATATAGTTGCTAGTAGCACATATTTACCAGATGGTCAGGGGTGAAAATGAGCAGCGTATGTTAGGAATTTCCCTCGTCGGTCCCAGGGTGTTTGGTGCAGGCATTTAGGGCATGGCTTGCATCAGTGAGACAGCACCTCCAGTGGATTAGAACGGGAAACCTGCTGCACTCCAGGTAGTAGTTATACCACTACTCTATTGAGCTTGGGTCTGTGGGCCTGTTTTCAAGTGAGCTGTCCAATAGATTAGTGCTGATTAGCCTGCAAACTTGGTAATTGGTTACACTGGTGCTTCCTGTTTGTCATCATCCAGGGCTTTAAATAGGAGGTCATTTCCTCTAGTCTTTGCCCAGACTGGTTTTTCTGTTCTGAAGTCCTGCTGAAGCTCTTGTTTGCTCTTTATCTGTGTTTTTGACCTTGGCTCATTTTGACCTCAATGTTTTCTGGTATCCCTAAACTTTGGCTTTGTCTGACTGCATTTTCCTGGTATCCTGTTATTCCGATATCCTGTTATTCCAATATCCTGGTATCCTGTTATTCAAATATCCTGGTATCCTGTTATTCCGATATCCTAATATCCTGTTATTCCGGTTATCCCGTCATCTGGTTATCCTGATCCTGCTGTATTCCCGCTGCTCCATGTGATTCTGGTTTGGTCCTTGCTTTTTCCTACTGGGTTGCTCCAGTGCCCTAGCATTTCTGCAGCAGTAAGTCTGGGGCCCCAAAGGGGTGTTGGTGAACACCAGAACGTTGGGGTTCTTCGTCCCAGTTAATTGTGCTGCAAGTTCTACCTTGTGTCCAGTTCCAGGTAGTAACCTAACACATATACAATGGTCTATGGATAATATATAGAGTAGTTGCTGGGACCAATGTCAACCACAATTTATTAACAAAACAAATATTATTTCCCTTCTATCTGTGTATGCAAGTCTTCCTCCCACTTAGATTGTAAGCTCTATGGGGCAGGGACCTCCATCTACTTGTGGCAGTCCAAACCTGACACAAAGTGATTTTTTTTATGTTGTAAGTTACTTGTATTGTATAATGAACTTTTCTCATGTCTGTATTATACTTGTATTGCTGAATTGCACAACACTGTGTAAATTTGTGGCACTTTATAAATAAAATTTTATATATACTGTAGTAGTGGATATAAAGGTGTGCTGTGGGAGGGAAGATATGTTTAGCCCACACTCTGTTCATAAGGCTGGGGTACCACCCAGTTCTTAAGATTGGCTCCAGCTGTAGAATAGAACAATGTTAAAAGGCAGGTGGAAAACCCTGTGGGTGGGGTTTGTTTGGAAACAGACTAAGGAAGCACTGTGGTGTGGCTGGACTTAAAAAAACCTTGGGACCCTAAAGGAGAGGGATTCCTGGAGAGGGGGAAGGTATAAGTTGGTGGAACCCTGAACTGTTTTTTTTTTTTTTTTGCCAAGTAAGGCTGTATCTAAGTTCATTTTTTTGTGTAAATAAAGCCGAACCTTCCAGAAAGACACTGTTTGCGGTACGTTTATACCCCAAGACTGCTGAAACCTTTGAGTGAAACCCTACAATGTATATATATATATATATATACATTATTTAATTGGAGAGTCTCTTCCAATGAGCAAATTGACAAGGTCAAAATAAGCCTACCAGAAGCAACAGAGGTAAGAAATGGCAGAAGATTGTAATTATAAACTTAATGAAAAGTAAACAAAGACATTCAATCCATAGACAACATGTCTTACGGTTTTCAGTACTCCCCATACTTGTTTAAAATAAAGGGAAGAATCTCTAACAAAGTATTTTGACCAGAAGCTTCCTCTATTCTTTTTTTATGTACATTTCTATATATCTATATATATCTGTGTATATTTTGTCATTGTACAGTGGTAAAAGTATGGGACCCAGAGATAGGAAATCTGGAACCACCTCTGCAAATTGATGAAAAGCCAGGCAGCTCCTGGTGTTTTGTGGCCCTGGACTTTGTGGGATCCAACACCCTTAGCGGTGCTGGTGATCCACAGGCAGGGAAAGGTAACCAGACAGACAGATCTGGAGAAAGAGACTGGAACAGAACACAAAGAAATCCCAAAGTAGATTAGAACATAGAACTGATGAGAAAACAGGGCACAGGAACAGAAGGAACAGGGTAGGAAAAACTAAGCAAACGACTAAACATAAACTGACAAACAAGAAATCCAGAACAGAAGCAACAAAAAGCAGGAACCAAGCGAAAAATCCAAGAGTAAGACAAAGCAAGGTCAAAAACAGAATCCAGGGCAGGCAGCAAGATACAAGGTCAAGGTCAGGCAAGGTCGGTATATGAGAAAGCAAATCACAAGAAGGCTTAGGTAGGAAACAGGAATCACAGAGACCAGCTTAGTTAATAAACAGGAAAAATTGACAGACCAGCCAGGGAAGGGAATACAGGAAGGGAGGATCCTTATATGGTCAGGTGATTAACTAACAGGAAACACTGAGACCAGCCCAGGAAGGGAATACAGGAAGGGAGGATCCTTGTACAGTCAGGTGATTAACTAACAGGCAGCACGTGAGCTGATTCAGAACAGGTTTGTAGCCAGTCAGTTCAGCACCAGCCCAGCAGATAGCTGGAACACTGTTATATTCTGTCCCACAAATCCCACTGCCTGAATGTCACAGTGTACACAGTAGCCAAAACTGGTACAGCAGGTTAGTAGGCAGATCCATGATGTACATTTATGTGAAGATGTCAAATGAAAAAGGATATTTTGTGCTGAAATATTGTATAATATTTTGTGTATTAATTAATATGTGGATCTTCCACAACAAACTAAACATTTATCAGGAGTGTAAAGTGATGACCTTCAACCATGCTATAAATTATACTATATATTACAGTATAACTGTATAACTATAACTGAACTGTTTATAAATTTCACTGTTCTTTCCTTTTATAAACAATAAGCACACCCCAACAATGGAATACCTGATTGGAGCTAGGGGTAATTAAGTTTGTTTCACAGTTGTTTTCACGTATCTGATGAAGAATGGCTGACTGCCACCAAAAACATTATATTTTCAAGCCTCTTGTATTAAATGGAGTTTTTTCCACTAAACTATTTATCAGGTTGAGTTGTATTCCTTTTTATATGATTATTGCCCCTTGGCATTGGGTTAGAATGCTATAAAGACCTTTCCCAAACAAATCTCTTTTTCACTCTCTAGCTTGGGAGTAATCCAGCAAGGTGCGAACTCACCTTGCTATCCTTCGATTCACCTCACCAAAATGGTTACGTGCTCGCTTCTGTCCTACAGGTGGACATCAGCAAACAATTTAAAGGTACTGGAGTCAGATTCAGCTCACCTCGCGACCACTCGAGTCGCCTCGCCAAGATTGGAATACCTTTAAAGCGTTCGCTGATGTCCGCCTTTAAGACAGAAGCGAGAGCGTAACCATTTTGGCGAGGTGAATCGAAGGATCGCAAGGTGAGTTCGCACCTTGCTGAATTACCCCCTAGCTATTCTGGACAGTGATATGAACCTGAATTTCTAGTTGCTGTAATAGTAAGTAAACATCTGGGAGATATTTACTAAGATCATTCGCCATTTTTTGAGGGTGTTTCTTTGCTGCATTTTCCTTTTCCCCTAATTCATGTAATGTAAAAAATAATTTATCGATATAAGTATTGATGCGTTAATACCAATACAAATTACTTACGTGACAATGGAGCCCTTTGATATTGATATTTATATTGATATCGCTGATATTTCCACCAGGGATTTAGAAACATTTCAGTGCTCAATCTCCATAGGGAATAATGGGTTTTGGACACCATCAACCGGGCAAATAGTTGTATTAGTAAAAAAAAGAGCTTGATAAATTTCTACAGAAAAAGGGGCAAAAATGGAAAAAGTGATCTTAGTAAATATCCCCTTCTGTGTGCAAATATTTTTTCAATTGTTTCTCAGCATTGGAGATAATAATAATACTTTTGTCTTAAAGAAAAATAAATATTATTACTTTAGTATGACTACATTCATCTAGTAGGGAGGTAAGAATACCAAAATGTAATATAAACTATTTTTGCACAAACTTCCCTTGATATATAACACACATTTATTGAATATCCTAAGACTGAAAACCTTAATTACATTTTTTTTTTTACCATGCTTTTGAAGTAGCCTAATTTAGGCTCTTATCTAACTATAATTCCCAGATGGATGGTGATAGAATAAGGCAACATGGGTCTGTCAAAAATCTTATTTCAAGGGACTCCTGCCTACTGCAAAAAATGTGATTCTGTTTTAAACATTTAAATTCTAATAATAAATAAGAATTTAGTTTTACAAAACACTTCTCTGTAGTCCTATTGGCTGTCTGTCATCTTCGATTGGGTCCAGACCCAAATATCCAGTGAATCTTCTTTTAAATACTTGTAGGAGTGTTGCTCTTTCCCTGGTGGCTGCTTATTGCACCTACACGTTCCACTGGTATTATCTTTATGTCTGACATCAAACACCATAGGAGATCAGGCACTTGCTCTAGAACAGTGGTTCTTAACCCGGGTTCTATTGAACCCTAGGGGTTCGGTGAGTCAGTCTCAGGGGTTTGACGGAGCCTCCGACACAGAGGACAAGACACAGTGGTCTAGTGATTTATCACTAAAGAAGGGTTCGGTGAATGTGCATATGAAACTGGTGTGTTCGGTACCTCAAACAAAATTAAGAACCACTGCTCTAGAACAAGCGGAACTCTGTGCAGCCAAAGAACCATAATATTGACATCTTTACTAAATGTGAGAAAAATATGCTTTCTGGTCAAGAACAGGGGCCACCAATAGTTAGACCACTCTGGAGGATCGTCAGCCCCTCTGGTAGATAACTCCATGGCAGCTTGTCAGGAGTTGCTGGAAGATGTATTCTAGAAACAAAGGAAAAAGATTGGAAACCACACTAGTTAATTAGTACCCCAGTGCCTGAATTCAAAAAAGTCTTTAAACTGTAGAATTCCTGTCAATAAAGCTGTCAGTAACAGTGTTATTAGCTGCTATTTCAGCTTTCAATCCATTTTAAAAAGGTTTTATATACTACATGTAACCTGTGCTATAACAAGAACATAATTCACTTGATAAACCTATGCACTGTGCCAGACCTATCATTAAATCTATCAATTAAATCATAATTGTTTTTGCTTCAAGCGATCAAGGCAATTTCTTTTGCAATTTTAGCTGCGTTATTGGTTTCGAGCAAACCCAGGTTCATTTAAAATGACTAAGAAACTGGAAATTACAATGATAAATTTCGAAACAATATACCTTTTTTTATTTTCCAATTGCTCTTTCACTGTTAGTTGTATAGCGTATATATAGATCTCACAGACTACGTAAAACAAAATAAACATCATAGGAATATGGGAGATTGGGTTTCATATAGAAACACTGAAGATTCAGATTAATCATGAAAAAGACTTGTCAGCACTTAGCAAACAAAATATTAGAAGCCATTTGTCCCATAAACAATGCTGTATAATAGCTATAGCAAAACTATCAGCTTTCTATTTACTTAATTGAGTAAAGAATGAATTTACCTGTCGAATTTTCTTCACTACAATTCAAATAGCATCATCAAAATAGTGGCAAAATCACTTCTTATTCATTTATATATGTATAATTTTATTTATAAGCTCCGCTAGGTTACACAGCGCTGTACAATGTAACAATACAATTATAATACAGACATGGGAAAGTGATTAACATAGTACAAGTGAAGTAAATTACACGTGTAGAATCATATAGATCGTATGTATGTATAATTTTATTTATAAGCTCCGCTAGGTTACACATCGCTGTACAATGTAACAATACAATTATAATACAGACATGGGAAAGTGATTCACATAGTACAAGTGAAGTAAATTACACGTGTAGAATCATATAGATCATATGTATGTATGTATAATTTTATTTATAAGCTCCGCTAGGTTACACAGTGCTGTACAATGTAATAATACAATTATAATACAGACATGGGAAAGTTATTAACATAGTATAAGTGAAGTAAATTACATGTGTAGAATCATATAGATCGTATGTATTTATAATTTTATTTATAAGCTCCGCTAGGATACACAGCGCTGTACAATGTAACAATACAATTATAATACAGACATGAGAAAGTGATTAACATAGTACAAGTGAAGTGAATTACAAGCATTGAATCAATAAGATACATCACTCAAAGTGCCAAGCCATGATTGAAACAAGAGGATGGAGGTCCCTGCCGGATAGAGTTTATAATTTAAATAGGAGGAAGACTTACATAAACAGATAGGAAGGTAACAAGTGCAGTAGCATAAAGTGTCAGTTCATTAGCTTATAGGTGCCAATTAAATAAGAAAATCAATACAAAATAGAATAAATAGTTGCTTAAATATGGACATGAAAACTAGTGATAGTGCTCGAGGAGGTAAGATTTTAATTTAGATGTGAAGATATTGATGAATTGCTCTTGGCGGAGGTAGAGGGGTAGAATTCCAATGATAAGGGGCAGCAAGGCAGAAGTGTTTAAGATGAGAATGAGCAGTCATGGTGAAGGTTTCATGAAAAAGGTTGCCTTGTGAAGACCGGAGTTGATAGCTAGGTGCATATGAGCAAACAAGGGAAGATATGTAGGGAGGGGCAACAGAGTGAAATGCTTTGAATGTCAAAAGCTTATTTATGAAGCTGCAGATAGATTTGTTGAACAGGCAGACTGCTATGGATGCAGTCGCATTGGCAGTGTGGTGAAGTCAGTGGAATATAAGTAGGATTTGAAGTCATGTGGAGTGATGGGAATTCCCCAAGTGAAGTACAGTGATGTCATCATTTATTCCTGATCTGCGCATGTGCAGTTGGTTAAGTTTGGCGAACTTTGGGAGGGGGGTGCATACTGTGTGACAATCGATGTCCCATCCATTCGCAGGAAGAGAGCTGTAGAAGGGGAAGTATTCATCTCATGACCCTAGGCTGTGGATCGTGAGTTAAAAGCTGATATAGCAGAAGTACAATTGATATGCTGCTGCTAGATCGATCAGGTACATTTTACTTAACATAATAGTTCTCTTTTAATTAATATCAAGCAATTAATTAGTGATTCACAAAAAAAGTGTACCAAGAAAACCTTCTAACCCAAAAATCCTGGGTGAAAATGGACAATATACAAACTTTACACTTCTAAAGACAATCATAAAAAGTAAATACAAACCTGGTTTAGGCTTTACAGTTTCCCTCCTTATATGCACCCTTTATCATGATACAGTAACTCAACCATTAGCCAGTCAAATCACCCAGATCAAAGACAGGGACTTGTTTCAAAATAAATCATCATATTTATTGCAGTGTTGTAATCAATATTTTATATATGCCAAGAAATCAGGGGAACAGGTGAGAATTCTAAAATCCCCCAGTGTGACAGCAACCCTGCCCAATTAAGTTTGCCTCAACTACTTTGTAGACCAGCATCAATTAGGGATGTGCAGTTGGGATTCAGATAAATCCATTGAAATGGGGGACTACAAATCTGAGGCAGGTTCGAAATTTGAAGGATTAACTAAAAAAAATATAAACCAATACTAACTGAATCCAAAACACATACAAAGTTGTATTAAATTTGCTTGGATTTTTTTAGAAACCTTTTTAAATCTTTAGGACCGGGTTGGCGAACCTATTTGGCACGAAGTGCCAAAAACGTGAAGTCGCTCATCAGCGCATCCCCCGAAGTGCCAGCACTGGTGAGTCATGTCATCACGCCTGTGTCAGTGGAGGAGCGCAAACGCATTGGGGAGTAGAGCTCCCCCTGTGAGCAAGCGCTCCTTCAGTCCAGGGCATGGATCCAGCCTGAAAACTGCCAGATCGGGTCCGCGGCCTGTACTGAAGGTAGGTTTGATGAAAAGCTCGCGTGGCAAAGAGGGCATGCAGAGGCCTCTCTTTTGGAACGCGAGCCATTCGCCAAACCTGCCTAGTTGAGGCAAGCTTAATGGGGCAGGGTTGCTGTCACAACGGGGGATTTTAGAATTTTCACCTGTTCCCCTGGTTTCTTGGCATATAGAAAATATTGATTACAATGCAATAAATGTGATGATTTCTTGTAAAACAAGTCCTTATCTTTGATTTGGCGAACGGCTCGCATGCCAACAGAGAGAGAGAGGCCTCTTCATGCCCTCTTTGCCACGCGTGCCATAAGTTTGTCATCCCTGCTTTAGGACTTCACTGAAATTTCAAACACAATAAAATGAAGCAAAAATGGTTCTTTTCTCCCAAGGGAGGGATGCAGGCATGTGGAAAACAGACCCAGCTTCAGGTCTCTGGGGTCCAATATCCCTAACCCTGCGCTGCTGAAACTTGTCATATTTAACTTTCACTTGCTTCAGGAGACTTAGTACAAGGCAGTTCGGAGAGCCTGAAATGTTAGAGGAAAAAAAGCCTAAAACAGAGCAGAGTCAAGAGCTTTGTATTAATGTAAATACTGCACACATGTTCAGCTTGCACAGAGGTAACAGGAGGAGGGGCAAGGATTAGCTGAGAGCCTCTGCTCCAAGTGCTTGATTTTTCTTCGGTTGCTGTGATTATTCTGCAAAATTAGTAACCCTAAACCTGTCATTTTAACACTTGTTATACATTTTACTAGGTGGACAATAAATATATGATTAAAGATGTTTTCGATTATTAAGATTTATATCTGTGAGGTCATTATATGGTTAAAAAGCGCCCTTCTACATATATTAAAGAAGAGGTATAATTAACCAGATTTTTATCATTAACACAGAACAACATCATTTGCACTGTTGAGATTGTCTGTTTAATATTTTCTTCACTGTTACTAACTTTACAATTAGGAGCAAGCAAGAAGAGTGTAAGTTAATATTTATGTTGACGTTTGCATAAACATTTATGAAAAATAATGTCATTATTAACAATGCCTTATAAATACCCCAAATAATCTTTATTACCTATGGAATTTAGCAAAGAAAAGGAAAATTTCAATTTTTAGGTCATGGGTTTATTGAATGACGTTTTTCTTTCAATGGAATTTTATTTTAGCCAATCCCCTACAGAATTCTTCTTCTCCCAGTTCTTGCAATCCAGGTGATTCTTTCTTTTCATTACACATGTAAACATATGTCTTGTAGAGAATGATTCAACCATGTTTCAAATCAGAAAAAGCAATGTGACAAAACTTGAAAACCATGGAAATCGGTCAGCGAATCTAGAAACTAGCGTAGACCCCAGCACAAATCAATCTGAATCAATTTGCAAGTCTAGTTTTAATATCGAACAATGTATCACAGACACTGTGAAATGACTGTGAAAATAAATGATAAATCCATGGTGCTTCCCTATGAACTTTTCAATAAACCCGCTATAAATTCTTTCAGGAGCCATCGCTTGGGGAAGAAAAAACATGTGAGAAAGAAAACCAATCATGGTGCAATATGTAAGGTTCTATGGATTTATCGTTGGTTTTGATAGTAATTTCATGGTGGTTATGATGAAGTTTTGATATTGATTTTGAATGGTTTAATTTAGAGATGGGTTTCAAGTTACTGGATCTCTCAGGAGAGGATATTTGGCAGAGACAAATCCTAACATCATATACTTAATTATGATTTTTTTCAATTTTTTTTTTTTTTATTAATATCGAATTTTTAAAAAAAATATTAGATACTATATTTAAAGGTAGGGTACTGTAAATGCTAACCCTAGTTAATTTTTACACAGCCAAAAGGCTTATAAGTAGAGACATCGGTTAACAAGCCCACAAGCCTTGGTAAGAGCCTTTGTTTAAAGCATGCAAAAATTTTCAGCTGTTGAAGTGCGGAAGCAGAATTCTGATCTAACACTGTTTCTGCACTTGATTGACCCTGGACTTATTCATCAAAGTGAGAATTCACTTTTTAAAGTGAATTTGCATCTTTTTTGGCTGCTACTCTCCAATTGTTGTGAATTCTCTGCTCCTTATTCACTAAGTGGTGGATTCCCATAGCGAAGAAACGGTGTCAGGCACTGTTCATTGTGTAGCAGTCAGACAGCACGAACCCTTCATCCAACCCCATAATTTGCCATCATGATCTCATGAAGTAAAACTGGTGATTGCGACACAATATCTTTTGCCAAATTCATTACTTTGACAGACTATGATGCTTGGTGAATAACCTAATTACCTGTGCTCCTGCATGCAAAGTGATACGAAGAGCTCGTAAGTTGGTTACCTCTATAAGCTTCCAAAATGGTCACAAATCAAGTATAAATTTGATCATTCAGCTCCTTGAACAGTTGACAGTTGATTGAATTTCTTGGACAGAGGGATGAACTGTGACTTGATCAGATCACAGTTTTATGGACTGTGACTAATTTGGTTGAAAGTGGATAAATCTGGATGACACGTATATATATATATATATATATATATATATATACAATGTGTATATCATCGCCACGGTAATTTACTTAGTTTGTTATAGTCAACCAGTCAACAGATATCAGAAATTTAGTCTTGTGGTTGTGACGGATTTAAATCATCCACAAATATATACAGACCACAACAAGCTCAAAGAGCTGGACTTATTCATATAGCATCATCTTTAAACGTTATAAATCATAAAATAGGCAATAAAAATATTTGGAGAAAGTCAATGTATTATTGTTATAATAAAAGCTTTGGTGACTTTTTCCTTACACTTTAAATCTACCATGCCCTGAGATAACTGAAACATATATGGGGGTAATTCACCAAACAGCGAACCTACCCTCTGGATCCTTCCTTATGCGCTCGCTGATGTTCTGCATGCGGACATCAGCAAACGTTTTAACAATAAAGGATTAACAATAAAATACAGAAATAAGACAAAAGAACACTTTAAAGGGATTCCAGTGCTCTTTTACGTGAGGTCCGGATCCTTCGCCTCACTTTGCACAGACTGTTATGCGCTCGCTGATGTCCGTGTGCAGGACATCAGGGAGCGTATAACCGGGTATGCGTACTGATGCGAAGGATCCGGAGGGTAAGTTCGTCGTTTGGTGAATTACCCCGTCTACAATCCTGTATAACAAGCATAGTCACATTACTAATAAAAATATTGGTTTTACTGAGAATACAGCTGTTTAACAAAACAAATATTCAGTTTTTAAAAAGAATTCCTTTAGCTTTCATTTCAATTGAAGCCAATGTAGTGCTAGATTAGCCAAATGTTTAACCTGAAAGGTTGTCTCATCGTCACATTGTTATTAATAAGCGCCTCCGGTACATTTTAACAATAAAGGATTAACAAAAAAATACAAAAATAAGATAAAAGAAAGTAAAAAAAAAAAATGACATTGTGACGTTCAATTCATGCTGCAAAAATAAATAAAAGTTCAGTACTTTGCTAATAGTGTTCTAGCGGAAGAAAGAAAAACTCCTGTATTGGGCCAGGAAGGTGAATTATTCATTGAATCCTAGATGTGGAAAGATCAAATGGAGAAGTCTTAAAAAAAATGACAGTATGAGATGAGAAAAGGTTGATCAATACTTCAAGATGAACACAAACAATGACAATGTCATGTGATGCAGGAGAATAAATAGAGAAAAGCTCTAAGGCTCGGAGATTCTAAAAAAGAACATTTATTACAACAAGTACGTGTCTGTAAATTGTGATCCGCGTACCATTGTGTCATTATTGCGGTGCTGTGTCTCTGCAAAACTGGATTTAACTCTGTGAAGGTCAGATGGTGGTCTTAACGCGCTTTCATGAAAATGGACTTACAATAACGTTCATTTGTTTTACATTATTTATAAAGCAGGCTTTATGGCGTCTCAGAAATTAACTGGAAATACATTTTTTGCATTGCACGAGCAGGTCCAGTTATAGCTTTATCTATAAAGCTATTCAGTTGTCTGCCAGAAATGTTTAACATTTTCTGCCTGCTACATCCAGTAGTACAATCTACATACAAATACTGTATACAGGGGTTGGACAAGTCCTGCACAGTGGTCAGAGGGACCTCCAACCTCTTGTGTCAATCTCAACCTAGCACCTTAATTTTATGTATCCTTGTAATATTTTACTTGTATTGTTTAATGCACTTTTCCCTTATTTGTATTGT
>WMED01018312.1:664-12745 GCA_019650415.1 Pipa parva | reverse complement strand
GCGCTCATTAGAGCGCTCCCGGCTTTCTATTGGCTCATGTGACCGATCGGGTCACATGAGACAATGTAGAGAGGAGCGCGACGTCATTTAGCAAGGGGGCGCCGGTGCGTGTGCCCCCTTGCTAATTGCGCCCAGGGCAACGCCCCACTCCGCCCATACGGAGAGCCGGCCCTGACTATGGAAATAGTTTAACCTAAATAAAATCAATCTAGTAGGGGTCCCCAGTACTCCTACACCTCCCCCCAACATCAACCACCAGACAGCGCTAATAATCATTAAAGAGCATGCAAGTGGTTATGATGTAAAACACAATTATTTCCATAGCACTACTGTAATATTAGCGCTATTGGTTCTCAGTCATGAAGTGGAGTAGACAGCAGCCAGTGTTTAGCATGTGTAATATGAATTGCTCTAATAATCACATTTTTTAAGCAAGTGTGCACTTGTG
The DNA here is from genome assembly GCA_019650415.1 of Pipa parva. NCBI lineage: Eukaryota > Metazoa > Chordata > Amphibia > Anura > Pipidae > Pipa > Pipa parva. Next base: position 12,297 of record WMED01018312.1, on the reverse strand, counting down.
GCCGAGGCTGTAAAAGTTGCAGAATCTTTATCATATGATATCATCATGGTGGGCTCTTGCAGATATGTAGATTACACCATATTTACATATAATTGGTCTGTCGTTCACCCTCAACTTGTTAGCGTGTGCAAACCCTAACTACTAACTACTCGCATGGTGGTTTGGTTATTAAGTCATCGTTTGCTTCACTTTTAGCATAACTTAACAGTAGTTTTGGTGTCTTAGTGTAGCATTGTTTCTTGTGGTGCTTTAGTGGAGTTACAAAGTCTGAACATTTTAAAACAGGTAAAGGTAACAAAAAGGTATTTATTTTAGCCATTATTATCTACTTGTGGTAGGTTAAACATAATCCTCACAGCACCCAAGTATTGGAGGACTCCCAGAAAAACCAAAGGTGGCTGCTATAGGTAAAAGATCTCATCTAGTAACTGAAAAATTACTGTGACCTAGTATTGTAAGGTTTTAAAAATGGCACCACACTTACTCCGTGCTGATAAACAGGAATACAAGAACACTGAGCATTACTTGTTAGTAGGGTCATTTCAACTTTTGATGTCACTCCCTGCTCCAAACTCCTGTGACCAGCCTCCCTGCCACATCTCCACTTGACCCCATCCCCAACTTGGAGGAGAGCAGCAGTGGGCAGGTGGTACAATTGGAGTAGACTGTTCAGCACCCCCTGTATCCTAGCACCCTGGCGCCCCACAAGGAAAGGGGCTCCTCTGGGTGTTTGGTAGGTTGGTCTATTCTTTCACCCCTAGCCCCTTGTAGATTTTTGGAGACATGAAATACATTTTTTTTCTAGTAGGGCTCATGCTGTTTTAGATGAGAATCAGGTCTGTTTGACAGCTCTCTCATTATCTAGTGGTGTAGGGTTACAAACAGATTTTTTTTTTAGTTATAAACCTGTATAATATGCAAATATGTTTATAAATTGGCTTTTCTTTTCGGTTTAGGACTTATAGACTATTTAAAATATTCTTATTATTTTGGTGTTGGGTTTGTAAAACTTTTTTTGTGTGTGTGAAATATTAATAAAAAAATACACAAAGAAAGGAGCTGTTTGCTAAAAAAGCAGTAAAACATAATTTGCAACATTTGTCAGTACCTAAGCAAGACAACAACCTGCTCCCTCCAAATCTATAAAATATGTTACACTCACTTAAAACCAAATTGCAAAAGCACTAAATTGAGTTGACGATGTTCTCTCTATTTGTTACCAATAAAATAACTAATCTTTTCTTTTTACCGCTTGTGCAAAGTGTTTTGTTTTTTGAATGATATAATTATATTTCTGTTTGTAAATGTCTGCTCAGACGTATCAGCGCTTGACAGCGTTTTACACTTTCTGAATGGGTTTTTTAAATAAATGTTGATTTAACATTTCTTCAGTTCAGCATGAACAAAACCCTTCTGCACTTTATTACCATGCCTTCTACGTGCTCTGCAATCATCCTCACTGAATATTTATAGCAGCTTCATTTGAGGTGATAAGAATTTGTCAAATTATCATGGTGCTTCTGAGCAATAAAAGAACACCTGAATTAATATGCTCTAATAATTTATTAAATCATCTGCTATAACAGATCAGTCTCCCCATACATTTCATGGAATTTTTCACTATTTCCATATCTTCCCACAAATTTTGCTTTGCTTGTCAAAATATACTTTTTTAAACTTCGTTACGCCCTTGGATTTTACTGTAGTGCCGAAATATATTATATTGGGATGGAAAAATACAGAAATCCACCAAACTGTAGAGAATTTTGTGGTAATTTTAAACGCATTTATTAATTAATAAGTGTGTTTATCTCTGTAAAGTTTTGCGTGATATATTGACAATATGTAAATTCCATATAAAGTATGATTTAATATTGTTTGCTCTGTTACTTGCTAAAACACTTTTCTTTCTTTCCTCATGGAATCAAAACACAATTGCTGTCAGTCTGAAGAAAAATAAGTCTCAGATTGAAGTGCAGTTCAGCTCTTCAAACTGACTCAGATTATCAACTGAACTGATTTTGTTCTGTAGTGTGAATCATGGTGAGTCTTATCAGTGACTTACAACTCCCATACTGTGAGATTGCAGCCCCTATTTATATATATATACAGTATATATATATATATATATATATATATATATATATATATATATATATGTGTGTGTGTGTGTGTGTAACACTATTTTAAACAACTAGGGACACATACATCCACTCCTAGCACTTGCTTTACCACAATTTGGCTCAGATCCTCAGGGGGTAGGCCATGCTTACATTAGGAGTATCTGTACTGTAACTGTATATTTAAATCAATAATGGACACCAGAGGCTCTTCTTTAAAACAGAAACAGTTTATTCAAAGCACAAAAACAATAACACATACTTTTAAACATATCAGCACAGTTGCATTTCATAGGACACAGTACATACTTGTAACTAATTACCCTTCCAGAAGCAACCAAGGACCAAGAATAGCTCTCAACACTTTCTGGCATAAATGTCAGCATTCCACCTCATGGAAGTTACTCAGAGGAATTTTGCATAGGATCTGAGATGAAACCAGCCTGAGTGATTCTCACACCAGGGGTGCCACAATCTCCAGTCCTATTGAACTGCCACCCTAAGGCCCTGACTCTTTAAGACCTTGCACTAGGCACCTAATATTTCATGCAAGACGCATGGGTGTTCTACACCCACTGCATTCCTTGTTGGGGATAGCTACCCTTCTGTAGCTAGGTCTATCTACACTTTTCTAGAGTGATCTTTATTGGGGCTCTATTAACTTAATCCGCTTACAGGTTCCTGCCAAACGTTTGTTGGAGATCTGGAGCCTTTTCCCTTAAAAACAGCAGTATTTAATACTTCTGGGATCCCACCCAGTAATTACATAACATACACATTCTCTGACTCAATAAATTATGTCCTCCAAAAGATCAAGTCACCATATAACACATTTCACATCATATCTTCAGCACACATATTGAATAATGAAATTCTAGTATTTAACTCTTTAGGAAATCAAATACCTAATCATTTCATTTTCCTACACATACATCCCATATCATGCCCCTAAATTATCTCAGACTATCAGGGAAGAGGGTCTCCTGCTTACCAACTACAAAAGCTTAAAGACGGGGTGACAGTTCAGTGACATAGTTTATACCTTACCACCTTTCCTGATTTGGCGCAAAAGCAGCAGAACATTCGCCACAGAACTGCATGTAAATTTACTGTTATCTTGAATTATCCTAACTCGTGTAGGCAAATTTATTACTATTGGTACCCTTCAATTTTATTGTTTGGCAGGTTTGTTTTCAAAGGTTTACATTCTTGTAAACAGTACTTCCTCTATTCTAAATGAAAGAAATGCCCGTGTGTTCTCTGATATTGTTAGGATACTTGGGGTTTTCAGGACACCACAGCCAGTTTGGAGCTGGCCCAACTCAAGGCGCAGAGTCTAAGGGATCCCCAGTCTTCACTCTTACCCCAGAAGGGGACATGGCCTTTGCTGCAAGGGGAACCTCAAGTCCTGTAGGAGCCACCCACTGGTGGTGTTGAAATGAAGGCAGAGGAGTAGGAGGGAACTTCCAAGACCAGGATCACCAAAACTCAGGAACACAAGGAGTAAGAGACTAAACTGGAGACAAGCAGACTTTAAAGGAGAACTCTCCAGGCGGAATGGAGAAGCAGGTATGCAGCAGCATACAGGATAAAGGATGTAAGACCTATAATAAAGCAATGACATAGCCAGCCTGCAGAGTATATATTGATAAACTAGAGAGGTAACCAGCTACCAGAGTAAACAAATCTTACAGTTTAAAGCACCTGTGCAAGGTGGGGAAAACAGGAGCAAGCAGGACTGGGATCAGGCACTAATAAACCAGTAAAGCATGAAACTTGAGGAGGCTCTGTGGCAAAGAAGCAAAATCACTGGGACTGGAGCAACCACTGTGTAACTGGTATGAAAATGGTGGGCAAACTATGGCATTCAGCTAAGACAACTCCCTGCTTCCTAAAAAGAGTCTGTTAATTGGATCTAGAAGGTCCACTTTAATGTCCTGTGAGACTGCTGTATGCTAAGTGCTTATAGAAGAGGTAAGCTGTTTTTCGGGGGGATGGAGGGTCTTTTGGGGACAGCAGCACAGTGTGAGAGGGGGGTTGTAGGTGAAGCACAGAATTGGAGGGGGATTGTGGGGCAGCACAGGATGGGGGTGCCTGTGGGGCAGCATAGTATTTCAAAATGTTGGGTATGTTACCAGCCCTCTGCATAATTGAAAATTATTAAACCAGCCCAATACAAGAAAGCTTTGCCCACTACTGTCTTAGATATTCTGTAGTAATAAATATTCACAACCACCTTTAGCTCACTCATTGCAAACAAACTTACCATCAAATTCACATTTATGAGGAATGCTGACACAACACGTTATAGCTCATAGCAGATCCTTCCTTTACAAAAGACTAAATTAACAACATGAAAGCACAGCTCCTCTGGTTGCCAGGCTTATTTTGGTTGTATATATATATGTATAAACTATGCTATTTCTCTTACTCTAATTGTTCCAAAAAAAAATTAGGAAGAGATATGTAGTTCCACAAGTGTGTAATGGTCCATTTAAAAGAATGTCCTTCAGGGATCCACAGGGGATTCAGCTTGTGGCTAAAAAAATTAATAGAGAGAGAATAATAGAAAATATCAATGAAGAGTAGAAAGCCTGTTGGAGAAAAGTGGTGTTGAGCAGCAGAGAAAAACAGCCAAGGAAAGCAGACTGGTACTGATGAAGCAGATCCTGAAAACTTTGGGGAGATTGATTTTAATGCATGCTAAAGATTTTATAAATGCAGTGAATAATATTAAAATATATATAGGCTGTTTTCTGTGCAAAAAAATCCAGTGTAAATAAATGAAAAATACTTTTAAAAGTAAGAAGTATGAATCCAAATATCACAATAACACAGAAAACAAACCAATAAGATTTCCTAAAAAATATATTTTTTAGGAAATTCCTATTAGTTTGTTTTCTGTGTTATTGTGACATTTGCTACTTTTTTTACTCTCTAAAGTATTTTTCATTTATTGACACTGGATTTTCTCAGAGAAAACAGCCATAAACCCAAATATTCTGTGATGCCTTCTTAAATAAAACAGATGGAGAATGGGTTGATGGGCAGTCGGGGTACACAAGGCCACATAAATGAGTCCTGCAATTACTAACTAATCTAAGCTAAATAATAATTGCACATCTTATTGCAGCTAACCAGTTGTGTTAGTGAAGAGTAATCCACTATGCTCAAAGTGTATGAAAGGGAGCCCAACAAGAACAGTACAATGAACCACTCATTATACTTCTGTGTCAGTTTAATTAAATGTAGTATTGAAGTTCAGAGAGGCAGGACAATACTTCATGTTGAACTCTTCTTAATTGTGTTATATTGAAAACAAATATAGTTCTGTCATGTTGTATGCAACGCTTCCTTAATGCATGAGACCCAGTAAGTTTTTGTGGGTAATTCAGCATAGTCCGAACGTACCCTCCGATCCCTCGCCTCTGTTCATACAGACTGTTATGCGCTCGCTGATGTGCTGCGGACATCAGCGAATGCTTTAAAGGGATTCCAGTCTCGGCGAGGCTCACTAGGCTCAACTCGAGTCACCTCACAAGACTGGAATCCCTTTAAAGCGTTTGCTGATGTCTGCACACAGCACATCAGTGAGCGCATAACAGTGTGTGCGAACAGAGGCGAAGGATCGGAGTGTAAGTTCGAACTATGCTGAATTACCCCCTTAGTCAGGATCCTCAAATGGATAATTCAATAAAATAAGAGGGGAAAAAGTCACACCTAATAATTCTCCCACAAAATCAGAGGACATCCTCAGCATTCACTGAAATCTAGAAGATTGGTGCTAGTGTGTGCATTGCATCTGCAAGTTCCAGCTTTTTAGATCTATGTTACAAGACATCTATGTCACAGCAGCAACAGTTAGAGGGAAAATGTAAACCAAAAATGCACAACCTGAATATATTTAATTAAGAGCCATATGTGCCATTTGGAGATTCTATTACAAATAATAAAGGAGAACTGAGCCTTGCCATGTAGAAATACTGTGCTTCTGGAAAGGCCATTAAATGGGCAGCTGTCACATCTTTCTCTGTAGTTTCAAGAAACCTGAATCTGAAACTCATTTCTGCCTAATAAAAAGTTTTTATATGAGATCTACTACTCAGTATCTTCTTTGTCCTTCCCTATTAGGGGAAATAAGATTTTTTAAAGAAATTATATTTGGGGATTGGGAGTGCTGAGCACTGTTTTTAGAAATATCTTTTGAACACTTTGCATACTTTAAGGGTACATCCTCTGTGTTCATTATCCTATTGACCTTTCTAATTGTATTTGGGTGTGTGTTGTTGGTACATTGCTATACTGTATATATATATATATATATATATATATATATATATATATACACACAGTATATATATCTTATGGACAACTTGCAATGTATTTGGATATGTGTTATGGGCACACAGCAATGTGTCTGAATGTACATTATGGGTACTTTGCACAACACTTGGACATATCTCTGATAAGCTCTCTTCAGTGTATATGCACAGAATTTTGATGATTGCCCTTAACTGTAGGTAAGTTATGAACAATGATAATGGACTAAAGCAGATGAGGGATTTGCAGTGTTACTGGGTTTGCAGTACTTTATAGTATACTGGGGCCCAGTGATAAAACGTATAAAACCATTGCTTCATAACAAAATGCCTCACATTAGCCATCTATTTGCTTATCTTCAAACCTCTGTGAAAATGCAGCTTTGGGCATTTTGCTAGTAAAAGATGCTCTTGGCTATATTTTTGAGTGGTACACTAGTTCATATTTACAGGTACTAAAATTCATACTTGTGTGAGGTAACAAAATGCTTCAAGTGACATTAGCCTAGTTGTCCCTTTCTATTATTTCCCCAACCTCATGCAGGCAGGACCTTTTTATCTATCTGCCACACTGTTACATACATTTTAAGAACACTGGTTATTCTGACTTGTGTAGTGTACAGCATTGATTAATATAATGGCACTTTATAAAGAATAAAAATAACTCAGTGGAATTGCCTGTAGCTCTGCAGTACAGAGCACTGAGTACTGATGTGACAGAAATGGACTTGCAGGTCCAACCTCAGGCCTAGCAGAGTCTGTTTCAGAGACCTTTGGTTAGATCCCCAAGGCTGCCTGTGGCAATTTCTAATTAACTGCAATATCTACTGTAACAAATTAAATTATAAATCCCTTGAAGCTTAATTCCTTACTTGTTTTAGAGTTTTCTTTGCTAACAGAGATATTTTTATTGCATAAGCTGACACCTGTCAAGTGCCATTGTTTTTATAGGAAGTTTAGATAATACATACTAATGAAGTGTCCTAGAAAATCATACAAAGTATATGGAAATCTAATTGAGATAAAACAAATCCATCTAGAAATCTCAATCTGGTGTAATACATTAATTTCTTTAAGGTGGGTTCTCACTAACTGATTTTCAGTAGAGTTGGAAAAACAGTATCCATTGTTTCCTGTGGGATAATCCACACAAACTATTGTGTTTTGCACCATAGACAATAATGAGCCTAATTAACAAAGCTCAGATAAAAATTAGCTAGTATGAAAACAGCTTAAAAGAATATATATATTAGAATTTTTGCTTTCTAATATGGGTGTTAAGAGCAATCCTTAAGCAATTACTTAGACTTACTTTAGACAAAGTAGCCACAAGTAAATATGTATTTCTACAAAATGGGTGTTATCAACTGTGCTCATATTCTTCTCTTACCATCTAAAGATACAGGAAGAGCAGTTAGACAATCAGAGACATATTTACTCAATGGATGTCCAGGTTTAGGTTCCCAGGAAGAACTTAGCACAATAACTCAGGAACTAAACCATGCGGGGCATCACTCTTCAAACTCTGTAATAACAATAATAGCTCCCCAATGGTGACTCATAAAAAATGGAACCTTTTACATCACTGAATCATACAATTGTGCATCCAGAAATGTTGTGTATCTAATAGAATGCAATAAGTGCAGCAATGCAATTTACATTGGCAAAACCAGCCAAAAGCTGTATTAAAGAAAGAATACACACAGATACACTATACAACATCACAAAGAGGGAGATCTCTGAGTTCCTGTGGGACATCACTTTTCACAGGCTGAACACAATATCCAAAACATGGAAATAAAGTATTGCAAGGACACTTTACCAGCACACAGGAAAGAAAAACTTTTGAATTTAAAATGAACACTTTTTTTGTATCTAAGAAGTGTGGACTGAATAATACATTGGTTCTCTTCGACATTATCAGTCTCCCCCTCAGTAGCACAATGTGCCCACTCCCCACTAGACTGCCTTAATCTTCCCCTGTCTAACACTTTTATACATGCCCTTTTGGCTGTTTATTTAGTCTCTCAATGTTAATCTGTGTATCCTCTACTACTGTGATGTTATTACTTTAACACCTCCCTTTTGACACTTTTTTCTTTTTGTCCTTCAATGCATCAAAGACTTTAAATGTGTCACACCATGTTTCCTTTGTTACTGCTTTGACCTATGGAAGAAAGAATATCTCTCGAAAGCTTGTCTTATGCAATGAACTGTAAGTCCAAGTAAAGTATCGTACTACATATACTACAGTACTCATCTTTCCTACAGGTAGTTGTTAATGACTACTGAATAATGGAAGATTAGGAACACATGTTGTAATGCATGCTAAATATAAGTAATATAAGTATTAATGTCTAACGGTTTGAAAAATCAATACCTGTACCCTCAGGAAATTAACATTGTAATAAGGACAATGTATACTAGCGAAAGCTCCTGGTTTGAGGTCATCCTTGCTTTGGCCAGATAATTTAATGAAGTGAGGAGATTACCTCCATAGCTTAAACAGACAATAAGTTTTTCTTGAACATACTTTTAAGAACAAGTAACACCACAGAAAGAAAATAGCTATTTGGGTTGGCATGACAGTTATACCTATACAGTACTTACAAAATCCAATTATTGATAAACATATAATTTATTGTTCTTACAAGTACTTTGAAGGAAAATCAGCCATGTCATTTCAGATGGGTCTTTCCCTTTCTTTGTGTTACCTTTACTTTAATGAGAATACATAATTACCAAAACTATTTTATCTTAATTAATAAAATATACAATTAAGCAACATGGTTGTTATGGTTGCTTGGCCATTACTGCCTATGGTCCTATGGGAAAGGTTGGCATGCACACCATATTTAAGAGACCCAGATGTACTGGAATGTTTTGTTTCAGGCCTGAATCTCCCTCAAAGCACAAATTTGTTATTTCTGTCCTAAGACTATTGTGCATGTGACAGCCTGCCAAAATGCCGAATACCAATATGTAATGTTGTCTGTATGTTAAAGTGCAGATCTATATGTAATTTCCCAGTCAATATTTAATCTTATTACCCTTACATTATCAATGTGTTGGTCCATAGGACTTATGCATTAAGGCTGTTTGAGAACCAACTTTTAGGAAAATAAAATAATATGAATTCATTTGCACAACTGTTAACACGTTTCTGCTTTTTTTACACACCTATTGTAAATGTAGACTCTAGGATTTGATTAATTACCCCTGAGAAATTTCCTAATGCTATAATAAAATATAGCCACAGGAATATGCACAATGTTATTTAAACACTCTTTAGAGTCTAGAGACCTCATGGTACCTCATTATCAAGGCTTTCTTTATCTTCCCCTCAGGGTTTCAGAGATAGTTGTTGTGTGCTCTTTTCCATCATTTTAATATGCACCACAGTTTACCACACACCATCAATACCAATTTGGTATGAGAGATAGAGGAGTATATTGCCCAGTTGAAGGATGCCAAATGAACTGGTCAAAGAGAATGGCCCACACAAAATTTAACAAACTCAAAAAGACCTGATTTCGTCTTTTTGAGTTTAATCCCATGAGACCTTGGATTTTTCTCTCAGTAAATATTGATCAATTTTCCTTTTTTTTTTCCAATTGATATTTATCGATAGAAACTTTTCACTGAAACAGTGAAAAAGATGTCAGTCTTTTTTTTGAGTGTATTAAATTTCACCCAATTTAACACTTCTATTGCAATATAAATATCATAATAAGTATGATCCACATTGTATAGTCAAACTGGTATTACTGTTCACTTGTTAATGTCTTTTTGAACATTAAGTAAGTGGCTGACTCTTCCCAGCAGGGGCCCATTGCTCTTAACCCTGTAATTTCAATAATTACTCTAAATACTCTTCTTGTCTGTGTTAAAGGAAACAAATGATTTGTTTTTTCGTTTTGCATGTTCGGGTAAAATGACATGAATACTTACCCCTGGGGATTAGTGGGAAAGGCTACATTTCAGGACCAAGACCACAATTCCTGACTGTGAATTACATCAGCTACATTATATAAACTATGGAATTCAGCCTGGTTCGGCAGGTAAGAAGAAAATGCTGTTAAGGTATACTTACAGCCAGTACCGCCGCTCAATCCCCATACAAATCAAATGGGTGCCCGGGAACAGTGGACCATTGTAGCAAAACATAGAAAAATTTTCCCAGCACTCCAAAATATTAAAAAGTTATATTTTATTGCCACCACATGGGTAAAAGTAAAAACATTAAAAACATGCCGCAATGCCAATGGTTCGGCAGGTAACTCACATCTCAGCAATATATCTAACAGAGTGTTGTGATAATGGGAAATTATTTACTTTGCTCAGGGACTTTGTTGATTTGTGTTGATCCTTCAAGGTCATACATATGTTTTAACCGCTTGGCTACATTCAAATTATACTCGATCCACCAAGAATGTACTCATAATCAATTTTGTAGGAATGTTTGAAATGGACCCCTGCTTGACTTGTATGTATTGCATGTAAAAAACCAAAATGACAGCACTGCATGACACACTGCACTGGAACAAACAAAAATTAAAAATAAATGCTATTTACTCAAAAGATAACCTATTTAATCCAAAAACTAGAGCAATACATTTGTGTCCATAATATGATAAATGAAACCCTTTCATCCTGTTTTAAACTTATGTAACATATTGTAATAAACATAAATTATATTTTCAAAAGGATTTCCAAGGTAAGTATGATAACAGGCAACTTAAATATGTACGTAACGTGACCTTAGCAACAATGGGGATAACCGTGGTAGGGGAGGAAACCTTTGTAGATAAACAAAAACAAAGGAAAACTTAAAAAACAATTGTAAGGCACAAGCACACTGGTTAATACAGAGATAGAGAATTGGGATTATGTTAAAACAATCTATAAATGACCAAATTCAAGTGAGGAAAAGTTGATCATGTGCACGTTCTCCCATGTGACATAGGAAATGCCAGTGCAAGGCTTCACTGTCAGCATGGCTGGAGAGGGCTGCACTTCTTAGAAGGGATCTGGAGACTCGGGACGCCGTAGAGTCATCAGCAGAGAATGAAGATAGAGTCTACAACACGAAAGTGCTGTACAGCACTTCTTTACAGTTAAGAATTTTTTTTTTAAATCGATAATAAAATGCATTTAATAAAAGTTAGTAATTAACATAAATAATGTGTTTTTT